>JAJPUD010008622.1:0-13632 GCA_023553655.1 Myrmecobius fasciatus | reverse complement strand
AAAAATAGTTTTGTTTATTATATTATTATGTTATAAGAAATAATTTTGTTCTCTCAAATCCCTGAAAGGTCTCAGGGACCCCCAGAGATCTGTGTACCATACTTTGAGAACCATTGAACTAGAGAAATATTTAATTTTTAATATTTTCAGTTTAACTTTAAAGGAGATTTTTAATATACTTTAAAAATTCTTTTCTTTTTTGTACTCAATGCAACTCTTTTAAGCATACATATGTTTATTAATTCTAGGATCTTAATTTTATGCTTGCTAATTAGCAGCAATATACATTACTCCAGTTGGTCCAAAATATGGAGTTTTCTGAGTTTTACTTTGATGAATAAGATACCACAAAATAATGAAACGATAAGAACTATTTTAAATATTATAGTAGCATAATAAAGGCCATAATAGAGGGCATTGTTTTCCATAGGGATACAGAAAGTAATGAAGTAGATGGACATAAAATGCAGTGTCCAAATATACTTCAGTTCCCAGCCAATTCTTTAATCTTGTAGATAGTAATAAGAAGGTTCTTTAGATTAACAAAGCTTTCTGGAACCAAAGCGGTTCAAAATAAAAGCAATTAGAACTTAAAAGTAACATTATTTTGCTGGTAAACTGGTCAGTAGTCTCATCTACTTAGCTATAGTTACTTCAAAATAGATATTTGGTATCTATATAAGGATTCTTTTAGTATAGCTATAATTCTCCTTGGGAAAGCATATTTGATACTATTTGTTCAATGAATAACAACAACAGAGTTCTAGTAAAGAAATGATGTGGAGCTCTTCTCAATTCACCTGGAGCTGATCTAGTTAAACTTCTATGACAAGGACAGTGTGGATTTTCTCATTTTACTAACTTGTGAAAGTTTTCTAGGGTTTTATGTACATTCCAGGCTTAAACTGCACTGTGGTTTTTTCATAATGTATCCAATTAAGTGTTATTTTTCTCTTCTAGGTAATAAGGACACTCAAATACTAGAAACGGGTCACTTAATTTGTCAGTCAGACAGCTTATAGTCTAAGAGCAATGAGACTATTGAGAAGCAACAAATTGTTTTTGAAAAGGGTCTTTTAAAAACCCTCTATTTTAGCATTTACTATCATCTACCTCCTTTCCCATTTTATTTTTTATAATAAAAGAGCAATATAGTTTCATGAAACCATGATTATATCTATTACAATACAAAATGCAATGACATCATCATGAACAGTATAGTCATCAATGGTAATTATCTCTTCAATAATCATTAAAGATATTGTGAATAACAGTATGCAAATATAACATATTTATTTTTAGGGGCAGCTAGATGGTGCAGTGGATAGACCACTGGCCCTGGAATTCAAATCCAGTTCTCAGTCACTTAAAGTTTGCTAGCTGTGTGACCATAATTGCCTTAAAAAAAGAAATAATTAAAAAATTTTTATTTTTCCTCAATCAAATGTATTAAAAGCTTTTTATTTACAAAACATATGAGTAATTTTTCTGCATTAACCTTTGCAAAATTTTTTTTTGTTCCAAGCTTTTCCCCTCCTTCCCCCCACTCCCACCCCTAGATGACAGGTAATCTAATACATGCTAAATATGTTAAATTATGTGACAAATCCAATATATGTATACATATCTATACAGTTATCTTGCTGCACAAGAAAAATCAGATCTAGAAATAGAGAGAAAAAAAACAACCTAAGAAGGAAAACAAAATGCAGGGAAATATTCACAGAAAGCGTTAAAATGCTGTGTTGTGGTGCACACTCAGTTCCCTCAGGCCTCTCTCTGGATGTATATGACTATCTTCATCGCTGAACAATAGGAACTGGTTTGAATCACATCATTGTTGAAGAGAACCATGTCCATCAGAATTGATCCTCAATCAAATGTAAACAAAAAAAATAACATTTAAAAAATGTTTTTGAGTTCCAAATTCTCTCCTTCCCTTTCTCTTGAGAAGGCAAGCTATTTGATATAAATTATACATAAAAAACATGTCCACATTATCCATATTGTAAAAGAAAACACAGACCAGAAACTCAAGAATAATGAAGTTTTTACTCCCTTGACTTGTGCTCTGGCCACAAGCTCTCTTTTCTGCCCTGGAACTGTGAAGAGGATCCACAGTGGCTGTAAATTCTAATGTGCTAGTGTTCCTCTTCACCCTGGGACTATGACCCAAGATCTGTGTCCCAGATCTGAGTATGGGCAAAGCAACAGTGCTAGCAAAGAAACCTCTATAATCTCCTTCTGACTGACTATTTGACCCCTTTCCTGTCTTTGAGCTAAGAGCTCCCATGAAGTAGCCACTACTGATTCACAGCATCCCGAGATCTATTCCTGGTTTGTTGTGCTGGTGCAGCCTGTGCTGAGCTGTGCTTCCCTCTCACCTTAGTGCAACAAAATATTCCTGCTAAACTTTAAAAAAAATTAATAGTATTTTATTTTTCCAAATACATGCAAAGATGGTTTTCAACATTGATCTTTGCAGAAGCTTGTGTTCCAAATTTTTCTCCTTCTCTCTTGCCCCTCAAGATAGCAAGCAATCCTATATAGGTTAAGTATGTGCAATTCTTCTAAACATATTTCCATATTTGTCATGCTGTGTAAAACAAATCAGATCAAAGTGGGGGGAACCAACCAAACAACAGCAACAAAAGGTGAAAATATTATGTTTTTTTTTTCCTTTTTTAAATTTTATTTGCATAACATATGTGTGGGTAATTCTTCAACAATAACCCTTACATAGCTTTCTGTTACAAATTTTTCCTCCCAACTCCCCACCCCTCCCCTAGATGGCAGGATGTCCACTACATGTTAATTATGTTAAAATATTGGCAAATCGAATATGTGTATACATATTTCCAAACTTATCATTGTTGTGCAAGAAAAATCGTATCTACAAGAAAGAAAAATCAGAGAAAGGAAACACAATGCAAGCAAACATCAATAGAGAGCATGAAAATGTTATGTTGTGGTCCGCATTTCGCATCCCTCTCTCTGGGTGTATATGGCTTTCTTCAGTGAATAATTGGAGGTGGTTTGAAACAGAAAATATTATGTTTTGACCCATATTCAGTCTCCATAGTTCTCTCTCTGGATTTAGATGACTCTTTCCATCACAAGTTTATTGGAATTGATTTGAATCATCTCATTGTTGAAAAGGGCCACATCCATAAGAATTGATCATCATATAGTCTTGCTGCTGTGAATAATGTTCTGTTGATTCTACTCATTTCACTCAGCATTAGTTCATGTAAGTCTTTCCAGGATTTTCTGAAATCACCCTGCTGATCATTTCTTACAGAACAATAATATTCTATGACATTCATATACCATAACTTGTTCAGCCATTCTCCAATTGATGAGCATTCACTCAGTTTCCAGTTCTTTGCCTCTTTAAAAAGGGCTTTCTAGTGACCTTATTAGTGATTTTTGGCATCTGTGGGCTGAGATGTTTGGAAACCACCAATGCTGCCACTGATTCAGGGGTTTGAATGACTTTTCGTAGTTTGCTGGTACCAGGTCTGTGCTGGTAAAGCCTGTGCTGAACTGTGTTTCGCTCTCACTCTGATGCAACAGACCTTTCCTGCTGATTGTCCAAGGAATCCGGGCTGGAAAATTGTTTCACTCTATCCATAACTGCTACAAATATTTTTGTATATGTAGGATATAGATCTATCTATCTCTATCTCTATCTATCTATCTATCTATTTATGTTCCTTTTTGCCTTTCTTACTTTTTTTATCTCTTTGGGATGCAAACCTAATAATGGTATTGTTGGGTCAAAAGGTATGCACCATTTTATTACTCTTTGGGCATAGTTCAAATTGTTCTTCAGAATGGTTGGATCAGTTCACAATTCCACCAACAGTGCATTAGTGTCGCTATTTTTCCACTTCCCCTCCAACATTTGTCATTTTCCTTTTCTGTTATATTGACCATTGTAATAGATATGAGGTGGTAACTCAGAGTTATTTTGATTTGTTTCTCTAATAGACAATGATTTAAAGCACCTTTTTCATGATTTCTTCTGAATTTTTCTGATTTCTTCTGAAAACTGCCTTTTCATATCAATTGGAGAATAATATGTATCATTATAAATTTAACTTAATTCTTTATATATTTAAGAAATAAGACTTTATGAGCACCAGCCCTGAAGTCAGGAGGACCTGAGCTCAAATCTGACCTCAGACACTAAATACTTCCTAGCTATGTGATCCTGGGCAAGTCACTTAACCCCAATTGCCCCAGCCAAAAAATAAAAAAAGAAGAAGAAGAAGAAGAAAGACTTTATCAGATATTTCTCTGATTAAAAAATTAAAAAATCCCCCCTCCCACCTTGAGTTTCCTGTTTCCCTTCTAATACTGGCTGCATTTTAAAATTTAATGTAATCAAAATTATCCAATTTGTATCCTGTCAGACTCTCTGTCTCTTATATGATCATAAACCATATAAGGTAAAATATTTCATATTCCCTTAATTTGCTTAGGATATTACATTTTATGACTTAGATCATGTATCCATTCTGACCTTATCTTGTTATGCTACATATATATATATGTATGAACATATATGTGAATGCATTATACATGTATTATATATACATATATATAAATATAATAAAGTTGTAAATAAAATACACACATACACTTGTGTGTAGGTGTGTATAAATGTTGAGTCCATACCTAGTTTCTGTCAAACTGCTTTCCAGTTTTCCCAGCAATTTTTATTAGTGATTTCTTTTCCCAAAAATCCTACTTGTTCATAGTTGTAATATCCTGGTCATAAGTTGCTGTAATGATTCGTAAACCACCTTCCTTCATATTTTTTTTCTCCATTGATTCCTTGGTTTTATATGAAAAGTATTTTGTAATTCTGTTCTCATAAGTCCTGGGTTTGTCTTAGTATTTTATATTGTCTGCAGTTATTTTAAATGTAATTTCTCTTTCTATTTCTGCCTGCTAGATTTTGCTGGTAGTCTATAAAAATGCTGATGACTTATGTGGACTTATTTTGTAGCCAGTTAATTATTTCAACTAGTTTTTTAGTTGATTCTTTATGATTTTCTAAGTATAACATCATATTACCTGCAAAGAGTGATAGTTTTTATTTTCTCACTATTTTAATTTCTTCAGTTTCTCTTTTTTCTCTCATTGCTACAGCTTGTGTCTTTAGAATAATATTGAATAATAATGGTAATAATTGGCATCCTTGCATCACTTCTGAATTTTTTTTGGAAAGACTTCTAGCTTGTCCCCATTATAAATAATTTTTGCTAATGGTTTTAGATTGTTACTACTTATCATTTTAAGTAAACCTCCATTTATTCCTATGCTTTCAAGTGTTTTTAATAGGAATGAGTGTTGTATTTTGTCAAAAAGCTTTTTCTGTGCCTATTGAAAAAAATAATAATTTTTGTTGGTTTTGTTATTTTTATGGTCAATTATACTGATAATTTTCCTAATACAGAATCAGCCATGCATTACTGGTATAAATCCCACCCTGGTCACAATGTATGATCTTTGTAATATATTGTTGCAATCTCTTTGCTAGCATTTTATTTAGATTTGCGTCAATATTCATTAGAGAAGTTGATGTATAGTTTTCTTTCTCTATTTTTGCTCTTCTTTGTTTGGGTATCAGCACTATATTTGTGTCATAAAAGGAATTTGGTAGGACTCCTTTGCCTATTTTTCAAAATAGTTTATATAGTATTGGAATTGATTGTTCTTTAAATGCGTGGTAGAATTCACTTGTGAATTCATCTGGCCCTAGGGGTTTCTTTCTTAAGGAGCTCATTTATGGCTTGCTTAATTTTGTTTTGTTTTGTTTTCTTTTTTTTTAAATTAAAGCTTTTTATTTGCATAACATATGTATGGGTAGTTCCTCAACATTGATCCTTACAAAACTTTCCGGTACAAATTTTCCCCCTACTCCCCACCCCTCCTCTAGATGGCAGGAAATCCACTACATGTTAATTATATTAAAATACTTGACAAGTCGAATATATGTATACATATTTCCATAGTTATCTTGCTGTGCAAGAACAATCATATCTACATGAACAAAAAATATCTGAGAAAGGAAACCCAATGCAAGCAAACCTCGATAGAGATCATGGAAATGATATGTTGTGGTCCACATTTCATATCCCTCTCTCTGGATGTATATGGCCTTTTTCACTGAACAGTTGGAACTGGTTTGAGACATATCATTGTTGCAGAGAGCCATGTCCATCAGAACTGATCATCATATAGTCTTGTTGTGTATAATGATCTCCTGGTTCTGCTCATCTCACTCAGCATCAGTTCATGCAAGTCTCTCCAGGCCTCTCTGAAATCATCCTGCTGCTCGTTTCTCATAGAACAATAATATTCCATAACATTCATATACCATAATTTATTCAGTCACTCTCCAATTAATGGGCATCCATTCAGTTTCCAGTTTCTAGCCACTACAAAAAGGGCTGCCACAAACATTCTTGCACATGTGTTCCCTTTCCTTCCTTTAAGATCTCTTTGGGGTATAAGCCCAATAGAAACACTGCTGGGTCAAAGGGTATGCACAGTTTGATAACTTTTTGAGCATAGCTCCAAATTGCTCTCCAGAATGGTTGGATCTGTTCACAGTTCCACCAACAATGTATTAGTGTTCCAGCTTTCCCACATCCCCTCCAACATTCATTTAATTTTGTTTTCTAAGATAGAGTTATTTAAATATTCGATTTCATCATCTGTTAATCTGGGAAATTTATATTTTCATAAATATTTCCCTTAGATTATTAGATTTATTGGCATATAATTGGGCAAAATAGCTCCTATTAATTGCTTTCATTTCTTCTTCATTTGTAATGACTTTATTCTTAATTTTTGATAGTGGTGATTTGGTTTTCTTTCTTTTTCTTAAAATAAAATTAATCAATGACACCTATTTTATTGGGTATAGAAATCTATCTTGATAGGAAAGTAAGAAGGAAAGAGGATGAGAAAAAGGACTACTCATTAAAGGGAAGGCTATTTAAAGTAGTTAGTGATCAGAAGTAAAACAAACTTGAGAAAGGGGAGAGTAAAAAGGGAGAAACAAAGATAAAGAGGCAAAAAACCTCCAAAACCCAAAAGGATGGAGGGAAATTCACAATTAACGAATGCTACTATGAATGTGAATGGAATGAACTCACACACAAAACATAAATGGATAGTACAATGGATTAAAAACTGGAATCAACAATATGTTGTTTACAGTAAACACAGTTGAAACAGAGACACAGAAGGGGCTAAAGCAGAATCTATTAGGCTCCAGCAGAGATTTTTTAAAAAAGCAAACATAGCTATCATCTCAGTCAAAACAAAAGCAAAAACATACCTAATTAAATGATAATCAGGAAAACTATATTTTGTTAAAAGGTACCAAAACAATGAAACAATGACAATACTATACAAACACCAAATGGCATAGCATCCAAATTTTTAAAGGAAAAGATAAATGAATTACAGGAGGAAATAGAAAATAAAATCACACTAGTTGGGCACCTCAATTTTTTCCTCTCAGTGCTAGATATAATCATAAAATAAATTAATTAAGGAGATACATAGAATTTTAGAACAGTTAGATATGATAGACCTTTGAAGAATTAATTGTGAATAGAAAGGAATATACTTTTTTCTCAGCTGTATATGACACCTTCACAAAAATTGACCATTTATTTATGGTATAAAAACCTCAAAAAGAAATGCAGAAAAGCAGAAATATTAAATCCATCCTTTTCGTATTGTAATGAAATAAAAATTTTATTCAATGAAAGGCTATGGAAAAAATAGATTAAAATTAATTGGAGAGATACTAGATTGGCTTTCCATTTCCTTCTTCAGTATATCCCCCATATTCCAAATGAGCAACTGAGGAAAATAATGGCAAAGGGACTTGCCCAGGAACCCAATTAACTGTCTTTGATCACATTTGAACTCAGATCTTCTTCACTCCATGCCCAGTGCTCCATTCATTGTGCTACCTAGTTTGACTTTTAACTTTTTGCTGAAGTCAGGTAGGGGATGTAGGGTATAGAACACTAGCCCTGGAGTCAAGAGGACCTGAATTCAAATTTGACCTCAGACATTTGAAGCTAACTAGCTGTATGAATAATTCATTTAATCCCATTTGCCCTGCCCAAAAAAACTCCCCAAAACAAAGTTGGTTTTTTTTTGTTTGTTTGTTTGTTTTGTTTTTTTAATTAAAGTTTGGTTCTGTTTCCATGGTGGAGGGGTCCCTATTCCAAGCTTCAGACCTTTAGTGCTGATGTTTTCAGAGCTAGCTCTGGTAATTTATGGGTTTTAGGTGCTTCCAAGGTAGTAGGAACTAGGAAGAGATGTGGTAATTGCTCTCCTGGCCTGATTAGGTCTTTAACCAGGAAGGGATCTCATTCCCCTGAGCCACCAGAACTAGTATTCCTCCTGGCTCTGGGATTATGAATAGATTCCCTGCTCTCCTGTAGCTGCAATTGCTAGTGCTCACCTCAGTCTTGGAATTGAGACCGGGGCCCCGTTCTTGGGCCACAAGTGCCATTGCTCCTTTCAGACCCGGTTCTGTGATCTGGAATTGTATATGGGCAATGGAACAGCCTGAGCCCATTGCCAACAAAAGGTCCCTTGCAATCTCCTTTAGGTTGTCTGAACCCCTATCCCTACCCCAACACACACACCATCAGTGGGTTGAGAGTTACCACCAACACAATTACTTCCAAGGCCCACCACTGGCTTGTCAGGGATGCTACAATTTGTTCTACATCCCAGGCTTGCCTGATCACCACTCTGCTGGTGATCTTTCTGTTGATCTCCTAAGTTTTCTTGATCTGGGAAATTGTTATACCCCAATTTTTTGTTGGTTCTGCTTCTACAGAATAAAAAAAAATTCCTTCTTAAAGAATACATTTGTAGAACAATAATATTCGATTACATTCATATATGATGGGCAGCCTGATTCCAGAAAAGCCTGGAAAGACTTACATGAACTGATGCTAAATGAAGTGAGTAGAACCAAGAGAAAGAATATTGTACATGGCAACAGAATTATATAACGATCAATTCTGATGGACGTGACTCTTTTTAACAGTGAGGTGATTCAGGCCAGTTCCAGTGGTTTTGTGATGGAGAGAGCCAATAGTACCCAGGGAGAGGACTGGGGGGATTGAGTGTGGATCACTTTTTGTTGTTGTTGTTTGCTTGCATTTTGTTTTCTTTCTCATTTTTTTCTTTTTTTAATCTGTCATTCCATATATTTGGAAAAATAAAATACTATTTAAAAAAAGAATACATTTGTAGGAAAGGATTAAAGGAAGAAAGAAAACAAGCATTGATTAATTGTGCTAAGTCTTGAAGATATAAGCACAAGCAAAAAGAAAGCCAGTTCATGTCCTGAAGGAGCTTAAATTTTAATGGAGGAAGAAAATACACAGAAACTTGAAAAAGCAGAATGAGGGGTAGAGCAAGAGAAGGTATCTGATGGTGAGACATGATTTTGATGCCCAGAAGATTAAGAACAGGGCCAGGAAGGGAATAATTATAGTCCAATCTGGCTCCTTCACAAAAGGGAAGCTCCAGGAGTAATTTACCAGTTGGAGGGGAGGTGGAAAGAAAGAATGGACCTTATGGAGGGATATCCTGTGGTGAGCAGATCATAAGGATGGTAGGATGTTCCAAGGTGAGGAGGCTTCAGGCACTGGGGAAGAGTTCTAGGACAGGACTTGTCTTGTAAAGTAATGATTTTGAAATCCAGAAGGTCAAAAACAGGACCCAGAGGGGAACAAATGTAGACCAGTCTGGCCTTTTCACAAATTAGAAGCAGGAAGTACAGCATATAATAGTAAGTTTTTTCAATATTTAGGTAGTAATAGAATTTACATTCCCAGGTAAACCTTTCAAGGCTACTTCCAGAAAGGCATTCAAAAGGAATTTATGTAAAGTCTGGAGATTACGGAAAGGCTACAAGTACAATCACCCTTTGGACTTTAGCTCAAAACTCCAAAATGTACATCTGAAATGAAAAACATGACCTTAGCCCTGAAAATCCTGACTTTTTAACAACCGTTTCTCAGTTTTCTGTATTTGTGTCTAAGTAATCTTTTCAGTGCCATTTGACCAAGAGAAATATATAGCAGTTCCTTTTATTAAACAGTTAGGTCCAAGCAACTTTTAAGTATTTTTGTCCTGACAACTTAGTAAATGTTTGAAAAAAAATATACATAAAATTTCCCAATTATGTGTCTGGCAGATGAGACTAGAACAACATTGCTGTTGGGCCATTTCAACTAAAATTTTGTGCAGCAGGAACAATACCAATTAAAAACATTCACATTAATTTATACTAATTTATATTTCCTGCAATCTTTGTTTAATCAAGTGCATAATGGCAAGGTTTGAAGATAAGATAAAGATCACTTTGGACAAAAACAAGCCTGGTAAAAGTGCAAAGCATTCTATAATGGTTCATAAAAACTGAAAAAAAATAAGATTAAGTCATATCTGTTCTTTCTTAGAGCTGATAAAATGCTATAAATTTTGCCTATGGATTTCTAAATCATCTGGCCATTCTTAGGTTTTACTTCAGATTTACTTCTGAAAATTCCCTCTGCATTAGCTTCATGAAGTCTACAAAAACAAAGGCCAAAATTTGCTTGTGACTTGTATTTTTCTATTTATTCTCTCTCCCCCTCTCCCTCACCTTATCCTACCCTGGGCCACTCTTCTGAATCAGTCTCTGGAGAAACAGAAGGGCCTTCTTAGTACTTCACATATTGAAATGTCTCATATTTATTAAGAAGGAATTTGCAAGCAACTTGTTCAGTTGTTTTTCAGTCATGTTCAAATTTTCATGGCAAAGATACTAAAGTGATCTGTCATTTCCTTTTCCAATTCATTTTACAGATAGGGAAACTGAAGCAAATAGGGTTAAGTGACTTGCCCAGCTCACAGAGGTCAAATTTTAACTTAGGAAATGAGTCATCCAGACTGCAAGTTTGCACTCTATTCACTTTGCCACCTAGCTGTTCCATCCACCTTTACTAGATCCTGTCTATACCAAATCCTGTTACTACTAATAATTCTCCAAATCTACTGTGCTATTTGACAAATTCAAATTAATTCTAGACATCACAAAGTATGAACATTTGAACATAGAACAATCATTGATCCGAGGAAGAACAAGGTGTCTTCCAGACAAATTTCTTTAAAAAGTAAGCACTCTAATTCACAAATCAATCAGAACATGTTGTTCAAAGAAGTTCTAATCTCCTAAAGTTACAAATTCATCACACTGGGGGTATCATCCCAAACTAACAGCACTTCTATATGCTGCTATCTTTCAAAATTCAGAATGAAAGGAACAAAACAATCTCATGTATTTAAAAGCACAAATACCAAAGCTTTTTGCTCATTTTTAATGATGTTAACCCAGCTGAATGTGCATCCAAGTCAACTGCATAGAAAACCATTCCATGCATTAATTTTGGCATTCAATACCAGCTGCATTCAGAAACCTGTGTAGTTATCACTTTTAACAGCAGTGCTACAAAGAGGAGGTACCATCAATTGCCGACTAATGACAGCACAAGTCAAGTATGTTATGGAAAATAATTTTCACCAATTAATTTATCAAACTCAATAGAAATCCAGATTTCAAATTGCTCAGTTTTAAAGGTTGCCATATGATTGCCTCTATTTTTCCAAATACATAAGGATACTAGTTAAATTAAGCTTGGAAATCATTTAGAAATCTCAAAATGAGCTCTAATTTCTAGACAGGAAAAAAATGCATTTTTTTTTCAAATGTATTTCATAGCTCTACAGGAATGATAATCTTGCCATTTTATTATTCTTTTTAAAAGCTCAGTGAAATCTAACAATCTTCCTTAAATTTACCTTGCCACTTTTTGCGATTCTGAGGTTTTTTTTTTCTTTCTGCTTTTTTAAGCCAGCCCATGTTGGAAATTCTGGCAGATTTCCAAAGATAGCAAAAATGAGAACCCCATTGGGGAATGTCTGAATAAATTGTACTATGTGATTACAATGGAATGCTATTGTTCTATAAGAAATGATGAGCAGGACGCTCTCAGAAAAACCTGGAGCTCATGTAAAGTGAAATGTACTGTGTACAAAGTAATGACAATGTTATAAGATGATTAGCTGTGAATGACTTTGCTATTCTCAGCAATAAAATGATCTCAGACTACTCTGAAGGATTTATGATGAAAAAATACTATCCATGCCCAGAAAAAGAATTGATTGTGTCTGAATATATTTTGAAGCATACCTTTTTTATTTTATTTTTTGAGGTTTTTTTGGGGAGAGACTTTTATGGAAATGTTTTGCATTACTTCACACATGTCTTTTTTTTTTTTTTGCTTTTTTGCTGAGGCAATTGGGGTGAAGTGACTTGCCCAGGGTCACACAGCTGTTACGTGTCTGAGACCAGATTTGAACTCAGGTCCTCCTGACTTCAGGGCTGGTGCTCTATCCACTGTGCCACCTAGCTGCCCCACACACATGTCTTTTCAATGTGGGGGAGTGGGGACGGAAGAAGGGAGAGAATCTGGAACTCAAAGTTTTAAAAACAAATGTTAAAAATTGTTTTACAAGTAACTGTGAGACATACCAAGATAAGATCTAAATGGGTTCATGATCTGGATATAAAGAGTGATTTTGTAAACAAATTAGAGGAACATAATATAGTTTACCTCTCAGACCTGTGGAGATGGAATAAATTTATGTCCAAAGAAGAACTGGAACTTTTAATTGAAAACCAGATAGATAACTTTGACTATATTAAGTTAAAAAGTTTTTGTACAAACAAAATCAATGCAGACAAGATTAGGAGGGAAGCAATAAATTGGGAAATCATCTTTACATTTAAGGGTTCTGATAAAGGTCTCATCTCTAAAATATATAGAGAATTGTCTCATATTTATAAAAATTCAAGCCATTCTCCAATCAATAAATGGTCAAAGGATATGAACAGACAATTTTCAGAGGATGAAATTAAAACTATTTATAGTCATATGAAAAGGTGCTCCAAATCACTATTGATCAGAGAAATGCAAATCAAGACAACCCTGAGATACCACTTCACACCTGTCAGATTGGCTAAAATGACAGGAAAAGTTAATGATGAATGTTGGAGGGGTTGTGGGAGGGCTGGGACACTGATGCATTGTTGGTGGAGCTGTGAACGGATACAGCCATTCTGGAGAACAATTTGGAGCTATGCTCAAAAAGTTATCAAACTGTGCATACCCTTTGACCCAGCAGCATTTCTATTGGGCTTATATCCCAAAGAAATCATAAAGGAAGGAAAAGGCCCCACATGTGCAAGAATGTTTGTGGCAGCCCTTTTTGTAGTGGCTAGAAACTGGAAATTGAATAGATGCCCTTCAATTGGAGAATGGCTGAATAAATTATGGTATATGAATGTTATGGAATATTATTGTTCTGTAAGAAATGACCAGCAAGATGATTTCAGAGAGGCCTGGAGAGACTTACATGAACTGATGCTGAGTGAAATGAGCAGAACCAGGAGATCATTATACACGGCAACAACAGTACTATATGACGATCAATTCTGATGGACATGGCTCTCTTCAACAATGA
>JAJPUD010008621.1:69121-86361 GCA_023553655.1 Myrmecobius fasciatus | reverse complement strand
ATAATAATCATAAAATCACAGTAATCATATCATAATCATAATGTAATAATAGATTCATAAAATCAACCCTCATTCTATAAATATCTATAACATATAGTTCTCAAGAGTTTTTTTTTCCTTGTTACCTTTTTATTTTTCTCTTGTGTTCTGTATTTGTAGATCAATTTTTTTGTTCAGTTCTGGTCTTTTCAGTAGAAATAGGTGAAATTCTCCTATAACATTGAATAACCATCTTCTAACCTGGAAGATAATGCTCATTCTACCTGGGTAACTTATTCTTGGCATAATCCAAGTTCCTTTGCCCTTCGGAATATCTGATTCCAGGCCCTTCAATCCTTCAAAGTAGAAGCTGCTAGGTCCTCTGTGATCCTAATTGTGGCTCCCCGATATTTAAATTATTTCTTTCTGGCTTCTCGTAATATCTTTTCCTTGGTATGATAGTTCTGGAATTTAGCCACGATATTTCTGGGGGACTTAATTTTCGGGTTTCTTTCAGGAGGTGATCGATGGATTGTTTCAAAGAGTATTTTGCCTTCTGGGTCTAAAATATCAGGGCAGTTTTCTTTTATGATTTCCTGGAAGATAGAGTCTAGGTTCTTTTTTTCATCATGGCTTTCAGGAAGCCCTATAATCCTTAGATTGTCTCTCCTAGATCTATTTTCCAGCTCAGTTTTTTTTTCCTAGGAGATATTTCATGTTTTTCTCTATCTTTTCATTTTTTTTGTTTTTGTTCGACTGATTCTTGAAGTCTTGATGAGTCATTCATTTCCAATTGTGTGATTCTAATTTTTAATGTCTTATTTTCTTCAGTTACTGTTTTTAGTTCCTTTTGCAATTGACCAATTACATTTTTTGTTCATTGCATTCTTTTTCTATTTTTTCTATTTTATTTTTCAGTGATCTCATTTCGTTTCCCCATGTTTCTTCTAACTCTCTTTTAAGATTTTTTATGCAATCTTCAAAGAAAGCCTGGAGACCAGTTTTTGTCTCTCTTTGGGGCTTTTTCTGGAGTTGCTTTACCTTTAGGAGCCTCAGGATTTGAGGTCTGTTTTTCCCTGTCTCCATAAAAGTTGTCTATGGTGAGAGCTCTTTTTGGTTTTTTTATTCATTTCTTTTTTAAATGTGTGAGGTCTGTTTAGGGCAAAGGTGGGACAGCTGCTTCAATTTGCCCTGGGGCAGTTCTGCTCATTGAGTTATTTCAGGAACTGGCCAGTTCTGCTGATTGAATTATGTCAGGTGCTGGGCATTTCTGCTTTAGTTCACCCTGGGGCAGTTCTGCTGATTGAATTATTTCAGGTACTGGGCAGTTCTGCTGATTGAATTAGTTCTGGTGCTGATCAGTCCTGCTGATTGATTGATTGGTCACCCTAGGGTGCTATGTAATGGCAGCTAGGTCCGATGCTCATCAGGGGTTCAGTGGTTCACAATCTACCCCACACAAAAGGCAGATCCTCCAAACCACCTGCCCACAATCAGGACAGATTGGCCCAAGAGGCCCCCAGAAGACTCCCAAGTGTGTGAAAAGCACAACACTCCCACTCCTGTTCTGACTCCTGTTCCAGATCACTGCTCCAGCTCCCTGCCCTGGTCTCCCTCTGCTGCAGTCTGGGTTCACCAGACCACCCCCCTGCCCAATTAAAACAGACCTGTTTTGAAGTTCCTCCAGAGTATATTCTTCTAGAATCGTGTTGTCCTCCAGATATTGTGGATTTTTTACTTCAAAATCAGTCTAGAGGCTTCATATGTTGTTGGTTTGAGGGGAGGTTAGAGGAGGTTACAGAGACTCCTGTCTGATCTCCTCCACTATGGCTCCACCCCCGAAAGGAATTCTAGAGGAGAAAGCTTCAATGGATTCTCTTCCTTATTTCAATTTGTTATGTGCACCTACAACCACAATCAAAATTTGGATCCATTAAAGACATATTCATTTCAATATTCTATGCTATAATACCACCCTTACTAAACCCCATCATACACAGTCTACAAAATAAGCAGATAAAAGAGGCTGTAAGAGTAATAATGAAGAGAAAGCCTTTGTTAATAAATAAAGCATAAATTCTAGTTTTTCCCCAATATTGTTGAATCCAATTCACTCATAAATGACAAAACATATATAGGTAAATGTGTTATTTTCTTGGTTTATGGGTTGCTACTTGTCTACTTATCAACAGACATGAATTATTGTTCCAAATGAGTAAAAAGATCCTAGAGTTGACTTTGATATTATTAGTATCAGTAAAATTGCTATCATTTTGGGGCATAGACACAAATTCAAAACAATATAATTCCTTTAGGTTTTAGGTGGCTTATGGCAGCACAGCTTATAACATATACATAAGGAAGTATAACATGTAAGGCTTAGAGCATCCTTTTATCAACTCAAATTCACTCAGATTCCTGTGGTCCCTCAGAGAAGGCACATATGATCTCCACAAATGTGTTCTAGGGTTACATCTAGAGGATAAAAGCATGTCTTTTTTTTAATGGTAACATGAAGTTTTGGTATATGATTATGATAGAATACAATCTAATGGGTTGAAAGAAAAAATGAACTCAATAATCTTAGAAAAACATGGAAGGTGGAATATACTACTTTCCTCTTGGTAGATAGTTGTTGATTAAGAGTTTCAAATGTTTTCTTATCTTATTATTTTATAGTATATTTTCTTACCTAGAGCATTACCAAAACTATAATGAAGAATTATTTGGAAGTGAATACGATGTAAAAAGAAATCTATTTTAACATATTTTACCCCAAAATTGGAAGCTCTTTTGCCTATGTGTCAATCAATACTGATAGACAGTATATTTGTAACAAGTGAGCTAACAAGGTAAACTATTCCTCAGGACACTTGGATCTCTGCTCTTCTGCCTTTAGAAGAATGTCTGAGGGAGACATTGTATTCTTCTGAGGGAAGTTGAGGGAAGAGGAATCACATAACTATAGTACATATTCACTTCCATGAATGTTAATTAATATTTTTTCAACTTCAACACCATGAGGCTGAGAAAACTTTATTTGGCGTCTTGCCTTTTTCACCCAGAAAAATAATTACCTCAGGGCAATGATCTTTGCTTTTCTGCATTTGGCTGAAGAGCAGGGACATTGTCCCCAGGGAGATGCAAGAAATATGCTACAAAGGTGAAATTGGCCCAGAGGGCCATTCTATCAAAAATGCTGTCCAACTATAGCTACAAATACAGTGGGGAAAACTGAGGGAAATACTGATTTAAAAAAAAATAGAACAGAAATATCATGGCCAGAAAAGAAAGGAAAGTTCATAATTTTCTGCCCATCCAATCTGAACTGGGGGAACACTACATTTTTACTGAGGTTAGTTACAATAGGATTGAAAGGCATGCTAGCCCCCTCCTCCATTTTTCCTGTTATTTTTTTCTCTTCCTCTTTTTCTCTCTCTTCCTGTCTTCCTTTCTCTTTTTTCTTCTTCCTTTTCTCGACCCCATCCTTCCTTTTCTCCTTCTTGTCTCATCCATCCCTCTGTCTCATCTTTCCTTCTTTCTTTGCATTGTTCTTTCTTTCCTTGCTTCTTTCCTTGCTTCCTTCCTACTTTCCTTTTTCCTTTTCTCCCTCTCTCCCTTATCCCTCCCTTTCTCTCTCCCTTCCTTCTTTCCTCCCTCTCTCCCTCCTTTCTTCTCTCATCCCCTCCTTCCCCCCTTCCTCTCTTTTTTATTCTTTCCCTTTCTCCATTCCTTCCTTCCTTCCTTCCCATATTAGTCCTTCCTTCTGCCTTCTCTCTTTTTTCCTAGTCTTGTATTATGCCTTTTGTTCAAGCCTTTCTCTACTTTCATTCCTTCTTGGAAAAGGAAATCTATATCTTGTGAAAAGAAATATAAGTGGAAATGGGGTGAAAGTTAAATGATTCAGTTTGTAGAATAGCAAAATCCAATCAAAATCCTTAATTCCCTGGAAATACAGTGGGATAGTTCATATGCATGTAACTGTGTGAGTGGGTGTGTTTGTTTCATATTTGGAGCACTAGAATGGATCATAGAGATCCTCCATTCTAGTGAAAGCATATTAGGAATGACAAAAACACACACATACAAAAAAGTGGCACATTTAATATTGCCCGGATGGAAGTGTCTTACCTTAAATACGAACCCAGGTCTGCTGATTCCAAAGGCAGTGTCATTCCCCACATAAAGGAAAAAAACTTCATCATTGAGCTAAATAGTCACTCTAGTAAAAAAGATTGAGTCCCATCACTCCTGTTACATGTGAATTTTCCTAACACACTAAAGAGGAGCAAGTGAAAGGAAGAAGACAGTATATTTCTGCAGGTGTTAATATTTCAAATTTAATGACTTTAAATGCTGAGCAGAGAGGCTTCAAGCTTTTCCAAAGAGCTGGATTCAAAATTTGAACTACAACATAGGTGAAAGAAAACCAGAGAATTTTGCCATTTATCACTTGAAAATGATATCTTGCACCTTCAAACCCAGAGACATTACATCTCTCTGAACTTCTTTAAATATTTGTGAATCCCATATATTTAATACTACTTCTATTAAATTATCCCTTTTCCCCCTTAATTACTTGACTTCCAGTTAGCTGATGATTACCCTCTGATACTGTTCAGCCATAGATCTCACCACCTACCTGAGTGGAATGGGAACAAATGGGTTAGTACATATAAAATTTTTAACCAAACTCAGTGTTTAGTGTTCATTTTTTTGAAATATAATAAATTTCATATGAAATCAAACACCAGTAGCCAACATATTCATATAGAAAGCCATAATCCCCATAATTTTTCCCAATAGCATCTTAGTATATTCTCTGATAATAGCCTCAGATAGAATGCTGAAAACCTCATTATCCCAATCTGAGAACTAATAGACTAAAGAGATTCAGTTTTAAATAACAAGTATTTAAAACTATAATTTTGTGGGGAACCTCCATGAATTTTTGTCCCTTTGTTTGGATTTCTTGATGTTATATCCCTGGAAAACTTTAACTGAGGCTCATATATCATTTTTGTATCTAATTGTTGCTTGCTTTTATTCCTTTTTATATCATATTGATTGGCAAAATTTTCTTTAATATCATTTCTATGAACATTCATTTGTAAAATTGATTTTAAAAAAAGGATATAGCCCTTCTATAACAAAGCAGAGAGATCTCTGTTCTTGGAGGTTAGAAGTGGTCCATCCATTCTGGAAAGTAATTTGAATACTTCCCAACAAGTAATTGTATTGTGAATAAAACTTTTCACCCAGTGACACCACTTATTCAAGAAAAGATTAAAGAAAGTGGGAAAGAACCTATATGTGAAAATATTTTCATAGAAAGTATTTCTGAGGGCACAAAACTGGAAACTGAGTTGATGAGCTTTAACTGGGGAATGGCTAAACAAATTATGGTCTGCAAACAGGATGACATCCTATTGCACTTTTAGAAATGAAGGGGGTAATTTCAATAAAAACCTGGGAAGATCTGTATAAAATATTACAAAGTCAATTAAGCAAAAACAGAATATAGAAACACTTGTCAGTTCTAATGAACAAAGTAAGAAACCATAATTACAAAAGACGCATATTAAAACTTGAAATCTGCTTTCAGATAGAAAGTCATAATACATATTGAAGCAGGTTTTCTTTTCTTTATTCTTTCCATGCTTTCTTTACTTCTTCTTTTTCCTTTCTTTCCTCCTCCATTCTTCTTTTGTTCCTTCCTTCTTTTCTTCTTTCCTTCCTTCTTTCCTTCCTCCCTTCTTCCTTCCTTTCTTCTTTAATTTCTATTTTCATTCTTTCTTTCTCTTCACCTTTTAATGACAACTAATGTGGTCATTCAATTTAAGTGAATATACAAATATATAATAGATTTTGTGCCATTTTTAATGGGTGGAGAAGGATAACAAAAAGGCACAAATTTCAGAACTGAAAAAGAAAAATGATATATAATATATATGTGATTTTATATGTATGTATATATTCAACATAACAAAATATATAACTCCTATGACAGAACATGATCGCTACTCCTCTCAAATTATATATTAAATGATTAGTAGAATGTTCTTAGAAAAATATATACACTTCCATAAGAAGATGGAAAATGTCATATTCTACATACAAAATAGTAGCAATGTTGTCAGGTGATTATCTGTGAATGACATAACTTTTCTCACCATTACAATGATTCAAGACATCCCTAAAGGAGTTATGATGGAAACATGATATTTTTGCCAGAGAAAAAACTGATAATGTCAGAATGTTGATTGAAGCATATTTTTTAAACTTCCTTTTTAGCCTATGTTTTCTTTTACAACATCATTGTTATATAAAAGTTTTGTATAACTATACATGTATGTCATATATTTAATTGCTAGCATTCTCGATGGAGTAGTGGTGGTGAAAAGCGAGGAACAAAGAGAGACTGGAAGTTTCTTCCATCCAGTTTTAAAAATGAGTATTACACAATGATTTTACAAGTAAATAGGAAAAATAAAAAACTCAATAAAAGAGAAAAATATAAAATGTTATCATGAAGAATAGATAATCAAGAAATTTTGCATATCAATTGTCCCAAAGTATTAGATATTTAACTTGGAAAGGCTTATTTAGGGAAGTAGTGCACTTAAAAGAAAGAGTGATGGAACATCAGAGCATTGTGCTCTCTTGGATACTATTCCACATGAAAGAATTGTAGAGTTGAATGACTATAAACAATTCATTTTTTACTTGCCTGATGAATCTGAGTCTTAAAAAAAGGCAATGATTAGAGGAGGAGAGTCCATGACCAGCTGTGGTGAAAATAAGAAGAAGCAAGACTATTCACAGGAGGAGAGAGTGTGTCAGCCAAGCCAACAGACTGCAATTTTCCTATTCCTAAACAGAGGAACTATATTGTTGTATATGTGTGCCATTTATTTGCAATTATTTCTTTCAGTGCTAGGTGGTGTAGAAGCATTTGTAGGATGCACGATTACAATCCCTTTCTCCACTGCCAGCAAAAGGATCCAGTATTTTTGAAGTTATATATTTTTAAATTTCTGACTTCTGAGCTGCTCACAATTATTAATTAAAAAATGGAAAAGAAATATAAAGAGAGGCTAAGATAACATCTCAGAGGACTTAGAAAGTTAAAAATCATCATTTCCCCTGTTGTCTTCTGAAATAGGTCACATTATCTTTACTGACATCTTCAGTCACAGATAATCATTGCCTTACATTAAAAAAAAAAAGTTAATGTAGGGTCCTTGGTAGGATTACTTTTTGTCCATAAGTATTAATTTTTTTTTAATAGATGGAAATTCCAAGTGCAGAAACTACTTTTACCAGTGCAGATCTTCAACTACCACAAACATTTGAGAATTAGTGGAGTCCAACTCCAATAGTGATATATGGGTGTGTTAAGGCAGGAGTCAAGTGGGAAGAATTCATTATGAACTGTTCAAAATTATTAATGAGAGAAACTATATATTTCTCCAGTGCTTACAGTGTCAATACAAAATACACTCTTTGATATTCCTGTATTCTTTGTAAAAAGCTCAATTTACTCAGATGAAATAATTAAGTCCAGACTTTTGCTGCTCCAAAAGAGATTTAAATACTTGTGATACACATTAAAGTAAAATTATCATACTAATGTCCTCAAGTACCTTTCTCCCAAATGCCTTTAGTCTCCATTGAGGGCTGCTTTTCCTATCCTGAGTTCAAAAGATGTGACTTTGATCTATTATGAAACTGAGTTTGCATTTTTCTTCAGTCCCCAGGTTTCTTTTCAATATATTAAAAAGTATGTCTCCGCCATAGTATAGAGAAAAAGAAAATTGTTAAGCTAAGCTACAGTAAGTATCAAATCCTGAAATGGATTCTTACCTTCTGCCATACTACAAATTATCTTTAGATGTAAACCGATTTGTTCAGGATCACTGTCAGTACATGCATGGGGCCTTGCTGTCTTCAGCATAAGAATGGAATAATTTCTTCTAGCCTTTGCAAATATTGTGTCCTTAATAATTGATGATTGAAGGACTGATTGATTTCTCCTTAGCCACCTAGGTTGTTCAGTTAATGAAAGAATCAGGAAATGTCTAACTTGACCACCTCCATGACTGAATTTCTGCTTATGAAGTTTTCTGACAACAGAGAACTACAGATCTTGTATTCTTTGCTTTTCTTTCTCATTTACTCAGCAGGCCTGATGGGGAATCTCCTCATTGTCATCATCACCACCATGGACAGGAGACTCCACACCCCCATGTACTTTTTCATTAGGAATCTGTCCATTGTGGATGCATGCTTCATATCAATAACTCTTCCCCCAGCATCCATTAATGCCCTGGTAAATAATAGGATTATTTCAGCTAATGGATGTGCAACTCAGATATATCTGCTATCCTGGATGGCCTATGTTGAGTACACTTTGCTCACTGTCATGGCTCGTGATCGCTATGTTGCCATCTGCCAACCACTTCTTTATCCAGTGATCATGAAACCTCATGCCTGCATGCAGATGACCTTAGCCTGCTTGTTCACTGGTATTTTGTTTTCAGGTTTCCATACTGGTTTAACATTCCAGTTGTCTTTCTGTCAATCCAATGTGATCCACCAGTTCTTCTGTGATATCCCCTCTCTTCTCAAAATCTCTTGCTCAGACACATTTTATAATGTCGGATCTTTACTTGTCTCTGTGCTGGTGATTGGGGCTGGTTGTTTTGCCTTCATCATTGCATCTTATATTCGCATATTTCCACTGTGCTCAGATTTCCAGTGAAAGAAGATCAAAGAAAAGCCTTCTCTACTTGTATCCCCCATATTATTGTAGTTTCTTTATTCCTTATTTCAGTCTCTTATGTCCACCTACAAACACCATCAGATTCTGAGTCAATTAAAGATATAATTATTTCAGTATTTTATTCCATAGTACCTCCTTTTCTGAACCCTATTATTTACAGTCTAAGGAACAAGCAGATAAAAGAGGCTGTAAAATTAGTAATGAGGAGGTAGCTTTCGTTAATGAATAAAGCATAAATTCTAGTTCTTTCCTAATGTTGTTCACCTTAATTTATTTACAAATGAAAAATCCTTTATAAAAGTTTGCGTGTGTGTTTATGTGTATAATTTTGTTGGTTTATCACTTACTACTTGTCTGTTGATAGGTAGAGATAAAGCACTGGTTTAAATGAATAAATACTCACTAGAATTGACTTTGATATGATAAAATTCAATATCATTATTTAATGAAACACATTCAAGAATTCAAACAATATAAATCGTTTAGTCCATAGGAAGCCTTTGGCTGCTCTGCTCATTATGTATACATAAGGGATGTATACCACATGTGATTTACAGGTGTTTTTTTTTTCCCTCAAGTCAAATTCACACAGATAACTCTGTTTCCTTACACAAGGAAGATTTCATCTCAATATAAAGGTACTAGGATTACACCTTGAGATTAATCATATGTCTTTCTTTTTTTAAAATGACATCAATTTTTGGTATTGATTGTGATGGAATATAGTATACTATGCTATAAGATGTGATGAACTCAATAATCTTAGAAGAACATGTAAAGTCTTGTATGAATACCTATTTGTGTATAATAGTAGTCATCTCTAGGGCAGGGAAGAGGGTATAAAAAAAGGATAAATAGGAAAGAAATATAATAATTTACTCATAATGTTATCAAATATTTAAATGGAATAGCAAGTTGTATATAACAAATTTACATTTTAATGTGTATCATATTTTAATTCTACTATGCCATAAAATTTTTGTTTTATTTCAAAAATTAATTATAGAATAAATTTTTAAAAATAATGTAATTTTTGAATTTGTCAACATTATTGTTATTTATAGCAAACTAAAAAGAATAGAGACTCACAATTGGACACAAATTTATGTCTTTCTTTGGAGACATGATTTTCTATTTGCTGTGCTATGTAGCTGTCTACCATAGGACTACTCCTCAGTAATAAGCAATACACACACAAAGGTGAAAAAAGCAAAAATCTTTGTTCTGTATGCTCCCAATGGCATATCTTTCTTTTGTAAAAAAATGAAGCCATTGGTGAATTTTCCCAAGTATTTTATTCATCTTTAGGATTTAATATTTTATTATCCCAAGTTGGTATGTGAAACAATTTTACATTTGTTTTAAAGGATTCATGACTAGTTTGTGTTGTCTTCACTTACTAACACTCATTCAGCAACACAGAGCAAAGGACAGATTTTTTAAGTTCTCAGAGACTTACTAAAATGACATGAATTAATAATAATTCATTTTCAAAAATGCAAGGTTAAGGAAGAAACATTAGATGATATTTGTTCAGAAAACAATGTGGGGTCTTCAGTGACTTCAACGTTAATATAAGGTAGAAGTGGTGGTGCAGACAAATAGACACTAAAATCAGGAATTGTAGTTAAGTGACTTGATCGGGGTCACACAGCAAATAAATGTGTCTGAGTTCAGATATGAACTTAGATCCTTCTAACTGCAGAGATGGTGGTCTATCCACTACATCATTTAGCTGCCCAAAATAGTATTTTGTTTTAATAGAGAAAGAGATTCCAAGAATAGAGAGATAGTGATCTCTACTGAACTCTGCCATTATGCCATCTCATGTGGTTCATAACGTTCAGCACTGATATGTTAGAATGTTAAGAGAAGGAGAAACTTGCATGGTGAAAAGAAAAAATCCAGGTCATTTGAGAAAAACTGAATGAATTAGTCTTCTATTGTTTGGAGAAGAAAAGATGAAAGTAGGCTTCATTCATTTGAAAGGCAGTCCTATGGAATGTGTATTACAATGTTTTCTGAATGGTCCTACAATTAAGAATGAAGATTCACGTGAGGAGATTGTAAGAAAAGCAGTTTAGGCTTGGATTTTGGGAAACAAGACCTAATAATTAGAGTTATGTAAAAACTGTGTGGGTTACTGCAGAATCCAGGGGAACCCTCAAGCAGAAGCTTGCCATTCCTTTCTAAGTATATCATACTGGGGATTCCTTTTTTGTATGGTTTAGACCACATGGCTATTGAGTCTTTTCAGTTCAGAGTTTTGTGAATCTGTGATATTTGGTGATGTAGGAAAAAAACTTCTTCATAACATTACTATTTCAAATCAATGGTTCCACCTTATCTGAAGGGTTCTTGAAATATGAAAGACCTTCTCTGTCTTCTAGTCCACCTCTTTTTCACCTTAACTTTCTTTAAGTCTCAGGTACTACAGTTTCACCTTCTATAAGAGGTTTTTTTTTTCCCTCCAGTTTCTCCTAATTTGGGTGCTTTTGAAACTTAATTTATGTTGTAATTCTCTTATTTAGACATAGTTTTTTTTAATTTATTGTGTGTCCCATTATGTTGTCCCATTTATGACCAAGAACAGATTTTGTCTTTCTTTGTACTTCCACTATTTAACACAGTGCAGGCATTTAGTGATAATTATGCTTATTGAGTGCTTTACAGATAAAATGCACTATTAAGTATGTGACTTTGGGTCTGTACTTTTCAGCAATAAACACTTTGAAGTTATTTGAAAACAGAACCTCTTCTCCAAGTGTGCTAATGACTTGAAATAAACTCTCCATCAAAAAAACACCCCAAATTTAGCTCATCTTGGTAATTCAAAAAATTAGACTGACCAGAAATTGTGTGCTGCCAAATTTCTATATAAGGATTGGTTTAAGCAGGTCCAGAAATTAATTATTCTTCAAGTCATCATGATGAAAATCTGTATGATTTCTTAAATGCATATCTTGAATGTATAAAGTCTCAAAAGTTAGTTCCTCATTCATAAAATAAAGGAATTTTATTTGATAGCCCTAAAACAACTTCCTGCTCTAAATAATTCTGTAGAGTTTTCTAAAGCAAAAAAGTCTGGGCCTCAGGGAAAGTCTGGGATAGATGTGGATTGTCTGGAGATGAATATTTCAAAGTTTGGCAAGTTAATCACCAAGCTGACTCAAAAGCAATGGATTTTCTTGTAAAAGAGAGTCTCAGAAAAGATCAATTAATCCACATACACTTACTGAAAGCCTGCTCTATGCCAGGCACTGTGGTAGGTGTAGTAAATATGAATACAATGACTGAAATCAGTCCAGTTTTTTAGTCTAAGCATTTGTTAAATGCCTACTGTTTTCCAGACCCTGTAATAAGCAGGGGCATAACATAAATTGGAAACACAAAGCAGCCTCTCAAGGACCTCATAATCTAATTGGAAAAACAATTTGCAAACCATGGATGTACAAATTACTACCTCTGTGAACCTGGGAAATAACTGAAATTATTCATGACCCAGTTACTTCAACTGCACCATGATAGTTTAACACAGATGCCCTCTACAACTAGTCCACAAGTAGTCTTAAATTTCTGATCTGATGCTTTGCCTTCTCATAAAATTTTGTCTTGAATTATTCTAGGAGATCAGCACTCAGCATGGCACCTGACATCTAGAAGGTTGTCAGTAAGGATTCATTGATTGATTAGAGGCTTTAAGGGAAAAGTACATGAAGAAGTACTTCTGAGGAAACAAGTTTCTCTTGTTTAATGAATTAATAGCACAAAAGTTTTTGGAGTACAATTCCTATACCTAGTTGATTAATTGAGACACATTTTCATCTGGTTCAAACCAAATAGAATGTGTTGTGAGCTACATGCAGCAGGTGGGTTGATTGTTGATATCTGTCTCAGTTAATCTTCTCTAGTCATAGCCCCAGACGCTGGTTGTATCTTTTACCAATAATAGATATTGGTAGGACTTCCAGAGGTGAAGCCAAGATATGGAAGATCAGACACAACTCTCTTTAACTTCCTCTAACCTTCCCTCAAACTGACAGCAGATGAAACCTCTAGACTAGTTTTGAAGTCAAAGAATCCACAATGTCTGGAGGACAACACATTTCTAGAAGAAGATACCATGGAAGAACTTCAAAATAGATCTCTTTTAATTGGGCAGGGGGGTGGTCTGTCAAACCTGGACTACAGCACAGGGAGACTGGGCAGGGAGTTGGAGAAGGGAGCTGAAACAGGAGTAGGAGTGTTGGCTTCCACATACCTAAGCATCTTCTGAGGGCCTCTTGGGCCAATCTGTCCTGATTTTAAGCAAGTGGTTAAGCAGATCTACCTGTTGTGGGGGTAGATTGTGAATCACTGAAACCCTGAAGAGCACTGGACCTAGTTGTCATTACACAGCACCCTCAAGTAATCAGTCAATCAATAGAACCAGAAATAACTCAATCAGCAGAAATGCCGCAGGGCAAATTGAAGCAGCTGTCCCCTTTTGCCTTGAACAGACCTCACACCTTAAAAAAGAATAAAAAACCAAAAAGAGCTCTCACCATAGACATCTTTTATGGAGAGAGGGAAGAACAGACCTCACATCCTGACGTCCCTACAAGTAAAGCAACTCAAGAAAAAAGCCCCCAAAAGAGACATAAACTGGATGCCATGGATTTCTTTGAAGATTGCATAAAAGATCTTAAAAGAGAGTTAGAAGAAATATAAGGAAAGGCAATGAGAACATTGCAAAAAAAGGAAAAATCGAAAAAGAATGCAATGAACAAAAATATGTAATTGGCCAATTGTAAAAGGAGCTAAAAATAGTAACTGAAGAAAATAAGACATTAAAAATTAGAATTGAACAAATGAAAGTGAATGACTCAACAAGACTTCAAGAATCAGTCAAAGAAAAAAAACTGAAAAGATAGAAGAAAAGATGAAATATTTCCTAGGAAAAACAACTGAACTGGAAAATATATCTAGGAGAGACAATCTAAGTATTATAGGGCATCCTGAAAGGCATGATGAAAAATAGAACCTAGACATTATCTTACAGGAAATCATAATCCACTGATCACCTCCTGAATGAAACCCCAAAATTAAGTCCCCAGTGAATATTGTAGCTAAATTTCAAAACCATCACACCAAGGAAAAGATACTGCGAGCAGCCAGGAAATAAAAAAAAAAAAAAAAAGCTACTGAGGAGCCACAATAAGGATCACCCAGGACCTAGCAGCTTCCACTTTAAAGGATCAAAGGACCTGGAATCTGATATTTTGAAAAGCAAAGGAACTGAGACTACAGCCAAAAATAAGCTATCCAGCTAAAATGAGCATTATCTTTCAGGAAAGAAGATGGACATTCAATCTTTTTTAGATGAATTTCACATTTCTAATGAAAAAAACAGAACTGAACAACAAATTTTATCTCCAAACACAGAATTCAAAAGAAACATAAAAAGTTAAAAAGAAAAAAAACTCATGAGAACTATATTTGTGTTATGGATACACTTAGAGAATGAGGGTTGATTTTATTATGATAATATGATTATGATTATTATGATATTATTATAATATAAAAAAGAAATTGGAGGTAGGAAAGGGATAACAATGGAAGAAGAGGGAAAAGGAGGTAAAATAAGGGAAATTATATTATACATAGAGGCAAAGGAAACCTATTATAATTGAGGGAAAGAAAGGAGGGGTATGAGCATTGTGTGAATTGTACTCTCATCAGATTTGGCTCTGAGAGAATAACAGACATATTTGGTATCACAGAAAAAATTTGTCTCACCTTATAGGAAAATAGGAGGGAAAGGGAAAAAAGAAAGGGAAAGACTAATGAAAGGGAAAACAGAACAATTGAGGGAAAGATGTAAATAAGGGGCTGGGTCTCTAAAAAGAATAGATTGTTTAAGGGAGGTGGTTATCAAAAGCAAAATACTAGGGAGGAGGGAAGGGGAATAGGAAAGAGAAAAGCATAAACTAGGGTAAATAAGATGGCAGGAAATATAGAATTAGTTATTTTAACTGTGAATGTGAATGGAATGAACTCTCCCATAAAACAGAAGTGGATAGCAGACTGAATTAAAAGCCAGAATCCAACAATATGCTATTTACAAAAAACACAATTAAAGCACAATAATACATACACAGTGAAAGTAAAGGGCTGGAGCAGAGTCTTTTATGCATCAGGTGAACAAAAAAAAAAAAAAAAAAAAAGCAGGGGCAGCACTCCAGATCTCAGATCAAATAAAAGCTAAAATAGATTTAATTAAAAGAGACAAGGAAGTAAACTATATCTTACTAAAGGGTACAATAGATAGTGAAGCAATATCAATACTAATCATATATGCACCAAATGATATCGCATGCAAATTCCTAGAAGAGAAGTTAAGAGAGATGCAAGAAGAAATAGACAGCAAAACTATACTAGTTGGTGATGTCAACCTTGCTTTTTCAGAACTAGATAAATAAAATCACAAAATAAATAAGAAGCTAAGGAGATAAACAAATTGTTAGAAAAGTTAGGTATGATAGATCTTTGGAGAAAATAGAATGGAGACAGAAGGGAGGTGAGGTTACTTTTTTCTCAGTGGCTCATGGAATTTATACAAAAATTGACTGTGTGTTAGGGCATAAAAACCTCAAAATCAAATACAGAAAGGCAGAAATAGTAAATGTGTCTTTTTCAGATCATGCTGCAATAAAAATCACATGCACTATAAGGCCAGGAGAAAATAACCCAAAAGTTAATTGGAAATTAAATAATCTAATTTTAAAGAATGGATGAGTGAAAGAGCAAATAATAGAGACAATAAATAATTTCATCCAGGAGAATGACAATAATGAGACACATACCAAAATTTGTGGGATGCAGCAAAGTGGCAATAAGGGCAAATTTTATATCTCTAGATGTTTACTTGCCTAAAATAGAGAAAGAGAAATTCAATGAATTCAATGATATAGCAAAATTTGTGAAGTTCTGTTGCTGTTATATTAATCAAAGCTATGGCCGTAGCTGCACTGTGTAAAAACTGACCTAGCAAGTCAAACAACTTCTGAAGACACTGGGATTTCTTTTCTTCTGACTTTTGAGGAATGGGTAAAGGGGTTTTATCTTGAACTAGTGAGGGAACCTGGGAGATGATAACTACCACCATATTGAGTATATATGCACATGCACATTTATTAAAATTTTTTGAACTATAACCAGTGCTCCTGTAGAGGACTTTATTTTGTCCCTTTTCTTTTGATACTCAGTGCAGTTGTTTCTGCCTTTCCGTATTTGGCAGAAGAGCAGGGACACTGTCTCAAGGGAAATGCCAGGAATATCTAAGAAAGGTGAAATTGGATGATAGGGCCATTCCATCAAAAAATGCTGTCCAAATTCAGCAACAATTAGAATGGGGAAATGGGGAAAAACATGCTTCCCAACCAAGAAGAATAGAATTATGTTAGCCAGACAACTGTATAATTTTCTGCTAATGTAGCCTGAACTGGGGGAATTCTGGAAGACTTTTCTATTGCATCGGGATTCAGTAATATCATTTTTGAGAAGCTCAGATTGCAGACATTCACAGCAAAGAGTCTTATTGCCTTATTTGGGTAAGATAAAAATAATATGAATAAAACACCTCCCCTCCATTTCTACCTTTTAATGGTTTTTTCTTTCTCCATTCTTTTTCCCCTTCGTTCCTTTGTTCTTTCTTTCCTTCCTTCCTTAATTCCTTTCTATATTCCTCCCTCTGTCCTTCTCTCTTTCTTTCTCTACTCCTCTATATATCCTTTCTTTTCAAATTTTCTGACATTCATTTCTTCCTGGCAAAGGGAAGTCTTATCTTGGGAAAAGGAAATACAAGTGGAAATGTCATGGGAATTAAATGACTTAGTCTAAATAATAGAAACAAATAGTCAAAAACCTCAGATAAATTAATCCAGACAGTTCATATTCATGAGACTGTGTGAGTGTGTGGGTTTCTTTCATGGATGCTGAACTAGAGTAGATCATAGTAGTCATCTACTCCAAATGTCATTTTAGGGATGACAAAAACACTCAGAAAGACAAAGGACAGCCCTTGTTGTGGACCTGTGATTGTGGCTAGTCACTTTGGTGGCTGAATGGAGTATAGATTGGAATGAAAGGAGATTTGAGACAGACAAACCAACCAGCAATCAATTTTAGTAGTCCATGCTTGAGGTGATGAGGGCTTGCAACAAAAGATGGTTGGAGGAGGGAAGTAGATATGTTTGAGGGACATTGTAAAGGTGAAATCTACAGACTTTTGCAACAGATTGGATATAATTATTAATGTTATCAGTTATTACAATGGTTATCACTAAATTCCTAAGGATGGCTGCTTAATGAATGGAGAACTGATTATCAATATTTCAAAATGAATTATTTTAAGTAAATACAATGTAAAAAGAAATTTGTTTGTTTTTTCTTTCTTCTTTCTTTCAGAGTAGTAGATCACTGGAAAATATGAGGT
>JAJPUD010008621.1:10641-69111 GCA_023553655.1 Myrmecobius fasciatus | reverse complement strand
ATATAATATATTTGTATATATTACATATTGTATTGTTAATATATATACTTAATATATATCATTAAAATATAATATGTTATAACATTTATACTAGAAATATATTGTATGCTATATAGAGATATATAGTAATATATACAGTATATCAATATATACTATAGTAGTAGAGTAATTATTAAAAATTCAAGAAAATTTTGATAAAATTAATTCTCAGATATAGGAATGTCCTTTACCAGTGTAGACCTTCATCTCCCACAGGAACTTTAGAGAAATTTCTTTAGAGGTGACCTGATTTTCTCAGGATTATATTGTCAGTACATATTAGGGGCCTTGTTACCTGTCAAGAACTTATGCAATAATGATAAAAATGGAATGATTTCTTCTACTCTGTGCAAATATTGCATCCTTAATAATTGCTGATTTGTAGACTGATTCATTTCGCTTTGTTACCTTATGTCATTCAGTAGATGAAAGAGTCAGAAAATGTCTAACCACCACCTCTGTGACTGAATTTCTCCTCTTGGAGTTTTGTGACACCAGAGAGCTGCACATCTTGTATTTTTTGCCTTTCTTTCATTTATTCAGCAGGGCTTATGGTGAATCTCCACGTTGTCATCATCACGACCATTATTAGGAGTCTCTACACCCCCATGTACTTCTTCATTAGGAATCTGTCCATCATGGATATCTACTTAATATTAATAAGTATTCTACCAGCATCTATTAACTCCCTGAGGAACAACAGGGTTATTTCAGTTACTGGATCTGCAGCTCAGATATTTATGGTGATTTTCATAGCATATGTTGATTTTACTTTGCTCTTGATCGCCATGTTGTCAAATGCCAATTACTTCTTTATCCAGTGAACATGAACCCTCATGACTGTGTGTAGATGAACTTAACCTGCTTGTTCACTGTCGTTTTGTATGCAGGCTTCCATACTGATTACATATTTCAGTTGTCTTTTTGCCAATCCAATGTGATTCACAATTTTGTTTTGTGATATCCTATGTCTACTCAAATTCTCTCTCAGAGATATTGTGCAAAGTGGTATTTTTACTTGCCTCTGTGTTGGTGATTGGAGTTGGCTGCTTTGCCTTTATCACTGCATCATACATTATGTAATTTTCTATGATGCTCAGATTTCCCATGAAAGAAGAACAAAGAAAAGCCTTCTCTACTTGTATCCCTCATATCATCGTGATTTATTTGTTCCTTATTTCAATTTGTTATGTGCACCTACAACAACCATCAAAATTTGGATCTATTAAAGACTTAATCATTTCAATATTCTATGCTATAATACCACCCTTACTAAACCCCATCATACACAGCCTTCAAAATAAGCAGATAAAAGAGGCTGTAAGAGTAATAATGAAGAGAAAGCTTTTGTTAATAAAGCATAAATTCTAGTTTTTCCCCAATATTGTTGAATCCAATTCACTCATAAATGACAAAACATATGTAGGTAAAAGTGTTATTTTCTTGGTTTATGGGTTGCTACTTGTCTACTTATCAATAGAGATGAATTATTATTCTAAATGAGTAAAAAGATCCTAGAGTTGACTTTGATATTATTAGTATCAGTAACATTGCTATCATTTTGGGGCATACTCACAAATTGAAAACAATATAATTCCTTTAGGTTTTAGGTGGCTTATGGCAGCACAGCTTATAACATATACATAAGGAAGTATAACATGTAGGGCTTAGAGTATCCTTTTGCCAACTCAAATTCACTCAGATTCCTGTTGTCCTTTAGAGAAGGCACATATAATCTCCACAAATGTGTTCTAGGGTTACATCTAGAGGATAAAAGCATGTCTTTCTTTTTTAATGGTAACATGAAGTTTTGGTATATGATTATGATAGAATACAATCTAGTGGGTTGAAAGAAAAAATGAACTCAATAATCTTAGAAAAACATGGAAGGTGGAATATACTACTTTCCTCTTGATAGATAGTTGTTGAATTATGAGTTTCAAATGTTTTCTTATCTTATTATTTTATAGGTATATTTTCTTACCTAGAGCATTACCAAAAGTATAATGAAGAATTATTTGGAAGTGACTATGATGTAAAAAGAAACCTATTTTAAAATATTTTACCCCAAATTTTTGAAGCTCTTTTGTCTAAGTGTCAATCAATACTGATAGACAGTATATTTGTAACAAGTGAGCTAACAAGCTAAACTATCCTCAGGACACTTGGATCTCTGCTCTTCTGCCTTTAGAAGAATGTCTGAGGGAGACATTGTATTCTTCTGAGGGAAATTGAGGGAAGAGGAATCACACAATTATAATATATATTCACTTCCATGAATGTTAATTCATATTTTTTCAATTTCAACACCATGAGCCTGAAAAAACTTTATTTGGCATCTTGCCTTTTTCACCCAGAAAAAAAAAATTACCTCAGGGCAATGATCTTTGCTTTTCTGCATTTGGCTGAAGAGCAGGGACATTGTCCCCAGGGAGATGCAAGAAATATCCAACAAAGGTGAAATTGGCCCAGAGGGCCATTCTATCAAAAATGCTGTCCAACTATAGCTACAAATACAGTGGGGAAACTGAGGGAAATACTGATTTAAAAAATAGAAGAGAAATATCATGGCCAGAAAAGAAAGGAAACTTCATCATTTTCTGCCCATCCAGCCTGAACTGGGGAAACAATGCGTGTTTTTACCATTGTGTAGGAATTCAGTAATATCATCTTTGAGCAGCTCACATTGCAGAAGCTGACAGCAAAGACACTTTTACTCAGGTTAGTTACAATAGGATTGAATGGCATGCTTTCCCCCTCCTCCATTTTCCCTGTTATTTTTTCTCTCTTCCTTTTTTTCTCTCTCTTCCTGTCTTCCTTTCTCTTTTTTCTTCTTCCTTTTTTCCATTCTATCCTTCCTTTGCTCCTTCTTGCCTTGTCCATCCCTTTGTCTCATCCTTCCTTCTTTCCTTGCTTCCTTCCTTCTTTCCTTTTTCCACTTCTCCCTCTCTCCCTTATCCCTCCCTTTCTCTCTTCCTTCCTTCTTTCCTCCCTCTCTCCCTCCTTTATTCTCTCTTGCCCTCCTTCCCTCCCTTCCTCTCTTTTTTCCTTCTTTCCCTTTCTCCATTCCTTCCTTCCTTCCTTCCTATATTAGTCCTTCCTTATGCCTTCTCTCTTTTTTCCTAGTCTTGTATTATTCCTTTTGTTCAAGCCTTTCTCTACTTTCATTCCTTCTTGGTAAAGGAAATTCATATCTTGGGAAAAGAAATATAAATGGAAGTGGGGTGAAAGTTAAATGATTTAGAACAGCAAAATCCAATCAAAATCCTCAATTCCCTGAAGATACAGTGGGACAGTTCATATGCATGTGACTGTGTGAGTGGGTGTGTTTGTTTCATATTTGGAGCACTAGAATGGATCATAGAGATCCTCCACTCCAGTGAAGGCATATTAGGAATGACAAAAACACACAGATACAAAAAAGTAGCACATTTAATATTGCCCAGCTGGAAGTGGCTTACCTTAAATACGAACCCAGGTCTTCTGATTCCAAAGGCAGTGTCATTCCCCACATAAAGGAAAAAGACTCCATCATTGAGCTAAATAGTCACTCTAGTAAAAAAGATTGAGTCCCATCACTCCTGTTACATGTGAATTTTCCTAACACACTAAAGAGGAGCAAATGAAAGGAAGAAGACAGTATATTTCTGCAAGTGTTAATATTTCAAATTTAATGACTTTAAATGCTGAGCAGAGAGGCTTCAAGCTTTTCCAAAGAGCTGGATTCAAAATTTGAACTACAACATAGGAGAAAGAAAACCAGAGAATTTTGCCATTTGTCACCTGAAAGTGATATCTTCCACCTTCAAACCCAGAGATATTACATCTCTCTAAACTCCTTTAAATATTTGTGAATCCCATACATTTAATACTACTTCTATTAAATTATCCCTTTTCCCCCTTAATTACTTGACTTCCAGTTAGCTGATGATTACCCTCTGATACTGTTCAGCCATAGATCTCACCACCTACCTGAGTGAAATGGGAACAAATGGGTTAGTACATATAAAAATTTTAACCAATCTCAGTGTATAGTGTTCATTTTTCTGAAATATAATAAATTTCATATTAAATCAAACACCAGTAGCCAATATATTCATATGGAAATCCAGAATCCCCATAGTTTATCCCAATAGCATCTTATTGCATTATCTCTGATAATAGCCTCAGATAGAAAGCTGAAAACCTCATTATCCCAATCTGAGAACTAATAGGCTAAAGAGATTTAGTTTTAAATAACAAGTATTTAAAACTATAATTTTGTAGGGAACCTCCATGAATTTTTGACCCTTGGTTTGGATTTCTTGATGTTATATCCCTGGAAAACTTTAACTGAGGCTCATATATCATTTTGTATCTAATTGTTGCTTGCCTTTATTCCTTTTTATATCATATTGATTGACAAAATTTTCTTTAATATCATTTCTATGAGCATTCATTTGTAAAATTGATTTTTAAAAAAGGATATAGCCCTTCTGTAACAAAGCAGAGAGATCTCTATTCTTGGAGGTTAGAAGTGGCACATCCATTCTGGAAAGTAATTTCAATACTTCCCAACAAGTAATTGTATTGTGAATAAAACTTTTCACCCAGTGATACCACTTATTCAAGAAAAGATTAAAGAAAGTGGGAAAGAACCCATATGTGAAAATATTTTCATAGAAAGTATTTCTGGGGTCACAAAACTGATAACTAATGGGATGAGCTTTAACTGGGGAATAGCTAAACAAATTATGGTCTACAAACAGGATGGCATCCTATTGCACTTTTAGAAATGAAGTGGGTAATTTCAATAAAAACCTGGGAAGATCTGTGAAAAATATTACAAAGTCAATTAAGCAAAAACAGAATATAGAAACACTCGTCAGTTCTAATGAACAAAATAAGAAACCATAATTACAAAACACGCATATTAAAACTTGAATTCTGCTTTCAGATAGAAAGTCAATGGGCTCATAATACATATTGAAGCAGGTTTTCTTTTCTTTATTCTTTCCATACTTTTTTACTTCTTCTTTTTCCTTTCTTTCCTCCTCCATTCTTCTTTTGTTCCTTCCTTCCTTCCTTTCTTCCTTTCTTCTTTTCTTCCTTCCTTCTTTGCTTCCTTCCTTCCTTCCTTCCTTCCTTGCTTCCTTCCTTCCTTCCTTTCTTCCTTCCTTTCTTCTTTGATTTCTATTTTCATTCTTTCTTTCTCTTAAACTTTTAATGACAACTAATGTGGTCATTCAATTTAAGTGAATATACAAATATATAATAGATTTTGTACCATTTTTAATGGGTGGGGAAGGATGATCAAAAAGGCACAAATTTCAGAACTGAAAAAGAAAAATGATATATAATATATATGTGAATTTATATGTATGTATATATTAAACATAACAAATATATATAACTCCTATGACAGAACATGATTGCTACTCCTCTCAAAATTATATATTAAATGATTAGTAGAATGCTCTAAGAAAAATATATGCACTTCCATAAGAAGATGGAAAACCTCATGTTCTACATACAAAATAGCAGCAATGTTGTCAGGTGATTATCTGTGAATCCATAACTTTTCTCACCATTACAATGATTCAAGACATCTCTAAAGGAGTTATCATGGAAACATGATATTTTTGCCAGAAAAAAACTGATAGTGTCAGAATGTTGATTGAAGCATATTTTTTAAACTTCCTTTTTAGCCTATGTCTTCTTTTACAACATCATTGTTATAGAAATGTTTTGTGTAACTGTACGTGTATGTCATATATTTAATTGCTTGCATTCTTGAAGGAGTAGTGGTGGTGAAAAGCGAGGAACAAAGAGTGACTGGAAGTTTCTGTCATCCAGTTTTAAAAATGGATATTACACAATGATTTTACAAGTAAATGGGAAAAATAAAAAACTCAATAAAAAAGACAAAAAATAAAATATTCTCATGAAGGATAGATAATCAAGAAATTTCACATATCAATTGTCCCAAAGTATTAGATATTTAACTTGGAAAGGCTTATTTAGGGAAGTAATGCACTTAAAAGAAAGAGAGATGGAACATCAGAGCAGTGTGCTGTCTTGGATACTATTCCACATGAAAGAATTGTATAGTTGAATTACTATAAACAATTCATTTTTTACTTGCATGATGAATCTGAGTATTAGAAAAATGCAATGATTAGAGGAGGAGAGTCCATGACCAGCTGTGGTGAAAATAAGAAGAAGCAAGACTATTCACAGGAGGAGAGAGTATGTCAGCCAAGCCAACAGACTGCAATTTTCCTATTCCTAAAAAGAGGAAATATATTGTTGTATATGTGTGCCATTTATTTGCAATTATTTCTTTCAGTGCTAGGTGGTGTAGAAGCATTTGTAGGATGCACGAATACAATCCCTTTCTCCACTGCCAGCAAAAGGATCCAGTATTTTTGAAGTTATGTATTTTTAAATTTCTGACTTCTAAGCTGCTCACAATTATTAATTAAAAATGGAAAAGAAATATAAAGAGAGGCTAAGATAACATCTCAGAGGACTTAGAAAGTTAAAAATCATCATTTGCCCTGTTGTCTTCTGACATAGGTCACATTATCCTTACTGACATCTTCAGTCATAGAAAATCATTGCCTTACATTAAAAAAAAAGTTAAGGTAGGGTCCTTGGTAGGATTACTTTTTGTCCATATGTATTAATTTTTTTAATAGATGGAAATTCCAAGTGCAGAAACTACTTTTACCAGTGCAGATCTTCATCTACCACAAACATTTGAGAATTACTGAAGTCCAACTCCAATAGTGAATTATGGGTGTGTTAATGCAGGAGTCAAGTGGGAAGAATTCATTATGAACTGTTCAAAATTATTAATGAGAGAAACTATATACATATATATATATGCATATATATATATATATATCCAGTGTTTACAGTGTCAATACAAAACACACTCTTTGATATTCCTGTATCCTTTCAAAAAAGCTCAATTTACTCAGATGAAATAATTAAGTCCAGACTTTGGCTGCTCCAAAAGAGATTTAAATACTTGTGATACACATTAAAGTAAAATTATCATACTAATGTCCTCAAGTACCTTTCTCCCAAATGCCTTTAGTCTCCATTGAGGGCTGCTTTTCCTATCCTGAGTTCAAAAGATGTGACTTTGATCTGTTATGAAACTGAGTTTGCATTTTTCTTCAGTCCCCAGGTTTCTTTTCAATATATTAAAAAGTATGTCTCCGCCATAGTATAGAGAAAAAGAAAATTGTTAAGCTAAGCTACAGTAAGTATCAAATCCTGAAATGGATTCTTACCTTCTGCCATACTACAAATTATCTTTAGAGGTAAACTGATTTGTTCAGGATCACTGTCAGTACATGCATGGGGCCTTGCTATCTTAAGCATAAGGATGAAATAATTTCTTCTAGCCTTTGCAAATATTGTGTCCTTAATAATTGATGATTGAAGGACTGATTGATTTATCCTTGGCCCCCTAGGTTGTTCAATTGATGAAAGAATCAGGAAATGTCTAACTTGACCACCTCCATGACTGAATTTCTGCTTATGAATTTTTCTGAAAACAGAGAACTACAGATCTTGTATTCTTTGCTTTTCTTTCTCATTTACTCAGCAGGCCTGATGGGCAATCTCCTCATTGTCATCATCACCACCATGGACAGGAGACTCCACACCCCGATGTACTTTTTCATTAGAAATCTGTCCATTGTGGATGCCTGCTTCATATCAATAACTCTTCCACCAGCATCCATTAATGCCCTGGTAAATAATAGGATTATTTCAGTTAAGGGATGTGCAACTCAGATATTTCTGCTATTCTGGATGGCCTATGTTGAGTACACTTTGCTCACTGTGATGGCTCGTGATCGCTATGTTGCCATTTGCCAACCACTTCTTTATCCAGTGATCATGAACCCTCGTGCCTGCATGCAGATGACCTTAGCCTGCTTATTCACTGGTATTTTGTTTTCAGGTTTCCATACTGGTTTAACATTTCAATTGTCTTTCTGCAATTCCAATGTGATTCACCAGTTCTTCTGTGATATCCCCTCTCTCCTCAAGATCTCTTGCTCAGACACATTTTATAATGTGGGATCTTTACTTGTCTCTGTGCTGGTGATTGGGGCTGGCTGTTTTGCCTTCATCATTGCATCTTATGTTCGCATATTTTCCACTGTGCTCAGATTTCCAGTGAAAGAAGATCAAAGAAAAGCCTTCTCTACTTGTATCCCTCATATTATTGTAGTTTCTTTATTCCTTATTTCAGTCTCTTATGTCCACCTACAAACACCTTCAGATTCTGAGTCAATTAAAGATATAATTATTTCAGTATTTTATTCCATAGTACCTCCTTTTCTGAACCCTATTATTTACAGTCTAAGGAACAAGCAGATAAAAGAGGCTGTAAAATTATTAATGAGGAGGTGGCTTTCATTAATGAATAAAGCATAAATTCTAGTTCTTTCCTAATGTTGTTCATCTTAATTTATTTACAAATGAAAAACCCTTTATAAAAGTTTGCGTGTGTGTTTATGTGTATAATTTTGTTAGTTTATCACTTACTACATGTCTGTTGATGGGTAGAGATAAAGCACTGGTTTAAATGAATAAATACTCACTAGAATTGACTTTGATATGATAAAATTCAATATCATTACTTAATGAGACACATTCAAGAATTCAAACAATATAATTCCTTTAGCCCATAGGCAGCCTTTGGCTGCTCTGCTTATTATGTATACATAAGGGATGTATACCACATGTGATTTACAGGTGTTTTTTTTCCCTCAAGTCAAATTCACACAGATAACTCTGTTCCCTTGCACAAGCAATATTTCATCTCAATATAAGAATACTAGGATTACACCTTGAGATTAATCATATATCTTTGTTTTTTTTTTTAATGAAATGAATTTTTGGTATTGATTTTGATGGAATACAGTATATTGTACTATAAGATGTGATTAATTCAATAATCTTAGAAGAACATCTAAAGTCTTATATAAATACCTATTTGTGTATAATAGTAGCCATCTCTAGGGCAGGGAAGAGGGAATAAAAAAGAATAAATAGGAAAGAAAGATAATTTACTCACAATGTTATTAAATATTTAAATGGAATAGCAAGTTGTATGTAACAAGTTGACATTTTAATGTGTATCATATTTTAATTCTACTATGCTTTAAAATGTTTTTTATTTCAAAAATTAAATATAGAATAAATTTTTTTAAATAACATCATTTTTAAATTTGTCAGCATTTTTATTTATAGCAAACTAAAAAGAACAGACTCACAGTTGGACACAACTTTATGTCTTTCTTTGGAGACCTGATTTTCTATTCACTGTGCTATGTAGCTGTCTAACATAGTATTACTCCTCAGTAATAAGCAATACACAGACAAAACTGAAAAAAAGCAAAAATCTTTGTTCTGTATGCTCCCAATGGCATATTTTTTGTAAAAAAAAAAAATGCAGCCATTGGTTAATTTTCCCAAGCATTTTGTTCATCTTTCTGATTAAATATTTTATTATCCCAAGTTGATATGTGAAACAATTTTCCATTTGTTTTAAAGGATTCATGACTTAATGTTTTGTGTTGTCTTCACTTACTGACACTCATTCAGCAACACAGAACAAAGGACTGATCTTTTAAATTCTCAAATAGAGACTTACGAACAACTAACATGAATTAATTTATAATAATTCATTTTCAAAAATGCAAGGTGAGGAAGAAAGATTAAATGATATTTGTTCAGAAAACAATCTGGGGTCTTCAGTGACTTCAAACTTAATCTGAGTTAGAAGCGGTGGTGCAGACAAATAGACACTAAAGTCAGGAATTGGAGTTAAGTGACTTGACTGGGGTCACACAGCAAATAAATGTTAAATGTTTGAGTTCAGATATGAACTTAGATCCTTCTAACTACAGAGATGGTGGTCTATCTACTACACCATTTAGCTACCCAAAATATTGTTTTAATAGAGAAAGAGCTTCAAAGAATAGAGAGATGGTGATCTCTACTGAACTCTGCCCTTATGCCATCTCATGTAGTTCATAATGTTCAGCACTGTTATGTTAGAATGTTAAGAGAAGGAAAAACTTGCATGGTGAAGGGAAAAAACATACACGTTATTTAAGAAGAGCTGAATGAATTATGCTTGTATTGCTTGCAGAAAAATGATTCAGTGGGTCAGATGAGAATAGGCTTCATTTATTTCAAAGGCAGTCCTATGGAACATAGATTACAATGTTTTCTGAATGGTCTTATAATTCAGAATGAAGATTCATCTGTGCAGATTGTAAGAAAAGCAGGTTAGGCTTGTATTTGGGAAACAAGACCTACTAAGTAGAGTTATGTAAAAACTATGTGGGTTCCTGCAGAATCCAGTGGATCCCTCAAGCAGAAGCTTGCCATTCCTTTCTAGGTATGTTATAGTGGAGATTCCTTTTTTGTAAGGTTTAGACCACATTGCTATTGAGTCCTTTCAGCTCACAGTTTGGTGAATCTGTGATATTTGGGGATCTAGGACAAAAACCTCTTCATAATATTACTATTTCAAATCAATGGTTCCATCTTATCTGAAGGGTTCTTGAAATATGCAAGACTTTACCTGTCTTCATGTCCACCTCCTTGCTTCTATTAGAGGTTTTTCCCAGTTTCCCCTAATTTGGGTGCTTTTGAAACTTAATTTATGTTGTAATTATTTTATTTAGACAGTTTTTTTTTAAATTTATTGTGTGTCCCATTATATCGTCCCATTTAAGACCAACAACAGATTTTGTCTTTCTTTGTACCTCCACTATTTAATGCAGTGCAGACATTTAATGATACTTAATTATGCTTATTGAGTGCTTTACAGATAAAATGCACCATTAAGTATGTGACTTTGGGTATGTATTTTTCAGCAATAAATACTTTGAAGTTATTTGAAAACAGAACTTCTTCTCCAAGTGTGCTAATGACTTGAAATGAAGTCTCCATCCAAACCCCCCCCAAATTTAGCTCATCTGGGTAATTAAAAAAAATTAGACTGACCAGGAATTGTGGGCTGCCAAATTTCTATATAAATAATGGTATAAGCAAGTCCAGAAATTAATTATTCTTCATGTCATCATGATGAAAATCTGTATGATTTCTTAAATGCATATCTTAAATGCATAAAGTATAACAAGTTAGTTTCTCATTCATTAAATGAAGGAATTTTATTTGACAGCCCTAAAGCAACTTCCTGCTCTAAATAATTCTGTAGAGCTTTCTAAAGCAAAAAGGTCTGGGCCTCAGGGAATGTCTGGGATAGATGTGTATTTTCTGGAGATGAATATTGCAAAGTTTGGTAAGTTAATCACCAGGCTGACTCAAAAGCAATGGATTTTCCTGTAAAAGAGACTCTCAGAAAGGATCAATTAATTAATCCATATGCACTTACTGAAAGCCTACTCTATGCCAGGCACTGTGGTAGATGTAGTAGATATGAATATGATGACTAAAATCAGCCCATTTGTTAAATGCCTACTGTGTTCCAGACCCTGTAATAAGCAGGGGGATAACATGAATTGGAAACACAAAGCAGCCTCTCAAGGACCTCATAATCTAAATAGAAAAACAACTTGCCAACTATGGAGCTGCAATTTACTATCTCTGTGAACCTGGGAAATCACTGAAATTATCCATGACCCAGTTACTTCAACAACACCATGATAGTTTAACACAGATACCCTCTACAATTAGTCTACAACTAGTCTTAAATTTCTGATTTCGTGCATTGCCTTCTCATAAAATTTTATATTGAATTATTCGAGGAGATTTGCACCCAGCATGGCACCTGACATCTAAAAGGTTGTCAGTAAGTGTTGATTGATTGATTGATTAGAGGCTTTAATGGAAAAGTACATGAAGAAGTACTTTTGAGGAAACAGGTTTTTCTTGTTTAATGAATTAATAGCACAAAAGTTATTGGAGTACAATCCCTGCACCTAGTTGATTAATTGAGACACATTTTCATCTGATTCAAACCAAGTAGAATATGTTGTGAGCCACATGCAGCAGGTGGATTATTTGTTCATATCTGTGTCAGTTAATCTTCTCTAGTAATAGCCCCAGATTTTGTACAAGATGTATCCTTTGCCAATAATAGACATTGGTAGGACTTCCGGGAGTGGAGCCAAGATGTAGAAGATCAGACACAACTTTCTTTAACTTCCCATAACCTTCCCTCAAACCAACAGCAGATGAAACCTGTAGACTGGTTTTGAAGTCAAAGAATCCACAATGTCTGGAGGACAACATATTTCTAGAAGAAGATACCCTGGAAGAACTTCAAAATAGGTCTCTTTTAATTGGGCAGGGTGGGTGGTCTGTCAAACGTGTACTACAGCACAGGGAGAATGGGCAGGGAGTTGGAGAAGGGAGCTGAAGCAGGAGTAGGAGTGTTGGCTTCCACACACCTAAGCATCTTCTGAGGGCCTCTTGGGCCAATCTGTCCTGATTGTAAGAAGGTGATTTAGCAGATCTGCCTTTTGTGGGGGTAGATTGTGAACCACTGAAACCCTGAAGAGCACTAGACCTAGTTGCCATTATGCAGCACCCTCAGGTAATCAGTCAATCAGCAGAACTGTTCAGCACCTGAAATAACTCCATCAGCAGAACTTCCCCAGGGCAAATTAAAACAGCTCTCCCCTCTTGCTTTGAACAGACCTAACACCTTTTTTTTTAAAAGAATAAAAAAACAAAAAGAACTTTCACCATAGACATCTTTTATGGAGAGAGGAAAGAACAGACCTCAAATCCTGAGGTCCCTAAAGATAAAGCAACTCCAGAAAAAGCCCCCCAAAGAAACATAAGCTGGACCCCATGTCACAAGGCTTTCTTTGAAGTTTGCATAAAGCATCTTAAAAGAGAGTTAGAAGAAATATGAGAAAATGCAATGAGAACATTGCAAAAAAATGGAAAAAATGGAAAAAGAATGCAATGAACAAAAATATGTAATTGGCCAATTGCAAAAGGAGCTAAAAATAGTAAGTGAAGAAAATAAGATATTAAAAATTAGAATTGAACAAATGGAAGTGAATGACTCAACAAGACTTCAAGAATCAGTCAAATAAAAACAAAAAATTGAAAAGATAGAAGAAAAGATGAAATATTTCCTAGGAAAAACAACTGAACCTCAAAATAGATCTAGGAGAGGCAATCTAAGGATAAAAAAGCTTCCTGTAAACCATGATGAAAAAAAGAACCTAGACATCATCTTACAGGAAATAATAATGCACTGATCACATCCTGAACAAAACTCCAAAATTAAATCCTCAATGAATATTGTAGCTACATTTCAAAACCATCCTGCCAAGGAAAAGATACTGCAACAGCCAGATAAAAAAATAATTTAAATACTGATGAGCCACAATTAGGATCACCCAGGACCTAGCAGCTTTCACTTTAAAGGATCAAAGAGCCTGGAATTTGTTATTTCGAAAAGCAAAGGAACTGAGATTAGAGTCATGAATAAGCTATCCAGCTAAAATGAACTTTATCATTCAGGAAAAAGGTGGACATTCAATTTTTTTAGATGAATTTCACATTTCTAATGAAAAAACCAGAACTGAACAACAAATTTTATCTCCAAACACAGAATTCAAAAGAACATAAAAAGTTAAAAAAAAAACTCTTCAGAACTATATTTGTGTTATGGATATACTTAGAGAATGAGGGCTAATTTTATTATGATAATATGATTATGATTATTATGATATTATTTTAATATACAAAAGATTTAGAGGTAGCAAAGGGATAAAACTGGAAGAAAAGGAAAAAGTAGGTAAAATAAGGGAAATTACATTTTACATAGAGGTAAAGAAAACCTATTATAATTGAGGGAAAGAATGGAGGGGGTTGAGCATTTTGTGAATTGTACTCTCATCAGATTTGGCTCTGAGAAAATAACAGACATATTTGATATCACAAAGAAATTTGTCTCATCTTATAGGTAAATAGGAGGAAAAGGGGAAGAGAAAGACTAATAGAAGGGAAAACAGAACAGTTGGGGGAAAGGTGTAAAAAAGGGGGTGGGACTCTAAAAATAAAGGATTATTTGAGTGAGGTGCTTATCTAAAGCAAAATACTAGGGAGAAGGGAAGGGGAATGGGAAAGAGAAACGCATAACCTAGGGTAAACAAGATGGTAGGAAGTACAGAATTAGTTCTGTGAATGTGAATGGAATGAAATCTCCCATAAAGCAGAAGTGGATAGCAGACTGGATTAAAAGCCAGAATCCAACAATATGCTGTTTACAAGAAACACATTTAAAGCACAATAATACATCATCCAGAGTAAAGATAAAGGGCTGGAGCAGAATCTTTTATGCATCAGGTGAACAAAAAAAAAAATCAGGGGTAACAGTCCTGATCTCAGACCAAATAAAAGCAAAGATAGATCTAATTAAAAGAGACAAGGAAGGAAACTATATCTTACTAAAGGGTGCCATAGACAATGAAGCAATATCAATACTAAACATATATGCATCAAGTGGTATAGCATCTAAATTCCTAGAGAAGTTGAGAGATGCAAGAAGAAATAGACAGCAAAGCTATACTAGTTGGTGATGTCAACCTTGCTCTCTCAGAACTAGATAAATCAAACCACAAATTAAATAAGAAAGATGCCAAGGAGGTAAACAAAATGTTATAAAAGTTAGGTAAGATAGATCTTTGGAGAAAAATAGAATGGAGACAGAAGGGAGTTTACTTTTTTCTCAGTGGTTCATGGAATTTGTACAAAAATTGACCATGTGTTAGGGCATAAAAACCTCAAAATCAAATAAAGAAAGGCAGAAATAGTAAATGCATCTTTTTCAGATCATGATGGAATGAAAATCACATGCAGTATGAGGCCAGGAGAAAAATAACCCAAAAGTTAATTGGAAATTAAATAATCTAATTTTAAGAATGAATGTGTGAAAGAGCAAATAATAGACACAATCAATAATTTCATCCAGAATAATGACAATAATGAGACACATACCAAAATTTGTGGGATGTAGCCAAAGTGGCAATAAGGGGAAATTTTATATCTCCAGATGTTTACTTGCCTTAAATAGAGAAAGAGAAATTCAATGAATTGGGATTACAAATAAAAAAGCTAGAAAAAGAACAAATTAAAACCCCCCAATCAAATACCGAACTAGAAATCCTAAAAGTAAAAGGAGCGATTAATAAAATCAAAAGTAAAAAACAAAACTATTGAATTAATAAATAAAATGTAAATTTGGTTTTATGAAAAAGCAAAAAATAGATAAATCTGTAGTTAATTTGATTAGAAAAAGGAAAGAGAAAAATCAAATTGTTAGCCTCAAAAATGAAAAGGGAGAAATTTCCACCAATGAAGAGGAAATTAGAATAACAATTTGTAGTTACTTTGCCCAACTTTATGCCAATAAATTTGATAACCTAAGTAAAATGGAGGAATATCTACAAAAATATAGATTGACCAGAGTAGCAGAAGAGGAAATAAATTACTTAAATAATCCCATTTTAGAAAAAGAAATAGAACAAGTCATTAATCAACTCCCTTAAAAAAAATCCCAGAACCAGATGCATTTACATGTGAATTTTCCAAATATTTAAAGAACAGTTAACTCCAATACTTTATAAACCACTTGAAAAAATAGTGAATGAAGGATTCATACAGACATGGTACTGATACTTAAACCAGGTAGAACAAAAACAGAGAAAGAAAATTTTAGACCAATCTCCCTAATAAATATTGATACAAAAATCTTAAATATTAGCAAAGAGATTACCAAAAATCATCCCCAGAATAATACACTGTGACCAAGTAGGATTTATACCAGGAATGCAGGGATGATTCAGTATTAGGAAAACTATTAGCATAATTGACTATATCAATAAGCAAATGAACAAAAAATATGAGTATTTCAATTGATGCAGAAAAAGTATTTGATAAAATCCAACATCCATTCCTATTAAAAACCCTAGAGAATATAGGAATAAATGAGCTTTTCCTTAAAATAATCAGTAGTATCTATTTAAAACCATCAACTAGCATAATATATAACAGTGATAAACTGGAACCATTCCCAATAAGATCAGGGGTGAAACAAGGTTGCCCACTATCACCATTACTATTCAATAGTATATTAAAATGCTATCTTTGGCAATAAGACAAGAAAAAAAGAGTAAAGGAATTTGGTCATGAGGAAACCAAATTATTATTCTTTGTAGATGATATGATGGTATACTTAGAGAACCCTAGAGAATCAACTAAAAATTATTAGAAATAATCCACAACTTTACCAAAGTTGCAGGATACGGAATAAATTCACATAAATCATCAGCATTTATATACCTCACTAACAAAATCCAACAGCAAGAGATACAAAGAGAAATTCCATTTAAAATAACTGTCAATAGTATAAAATATTTGGGAATATATTTGCCAAAGGAAAGTCAGGATTTATATGAGAAAAACTACAAAACACTATCCACATAAATAAAGTCAGATCTAAACAATTGGAAAAATATCAAGTGCTCTTAGATAGGTTGAGCAAATATAATAAGGATATATATATATATAATATATTATTATAATATATATATATATATGATATATACATATAATATATTATTATAATATATATATATATATATATGATATATACAATACAGATGCCAATACTACCTAAACTAATTTTTTTATTTAGTGCTATACCAATTAAACTCCCAAGAAATTATTTTACTGAACTAGGAAAAATAACAACAAAATTCATCTGGAAGAACAAAAATCAAGAATTTCAAGGGAATTAATTTTTAAAAAAGCAAATTAGGGTGGTGTAGCTCTACCAGATATAAAACTATATTATAAAGTAGCGGTCATCAAAACCATTTGGTAATGGCTAAGAAAAAGAGCAGTCGATCAGTGAAATGTGATAAGATCATAGGACAAAATTGGCAATGACTATAGTAATCTAGTGTTTAATAAGCCCAAAGACACCAGCTTTTGGGAAAAAAACTCACTATTTGACCAAAAAACTTCTGGGAAAATTGGATACGAGTATGAAAGATACTAGGCACTGACCCACACCAAACACAGTATACCAAGATAAGGTCACAATTGATTGATGATCTTGATATAAAGAGTGAAATTATAAACAAATTAGAAGAAACTAGAATGATTTATTTCTTAAATCTGTGGAGCCCGAAGGAATTTGTGACCAAAGAAGAAGTAGAGATCATCATTAATCACAAAATAAATAATTTTGACTATATGAAGTTAAAAAGTTTTTGTACAAACAAAACTAATGCAGACAAGATTAGAAGGGAAGCAATAAACTGGGAAAACATTTTTACATTCAAACGTTCTGATAAAGATCTCATTTCTAAAATATATAGAAAATTGACTCAAATTTGTAAGAATTCAAGCCATTCTCCAATTAATAAATGGTCAAAAGATATGAGCAGACAGTTTTCAGATGAAGAAATTGAAACTATTTCTAGTCATATGTAAAGGTGCTCCAAATCACTATTGATCAGAGAAATGCAAATTAAGACAAATCTGAGGTACACACCTGTCAGAGTGGATAAGATGACAGGAAAAGAAAATGATCAATGTTGGAGGGGATGTGGGAAAACTGGAACACTGATACATTATTGGTGAAATTGTGAATGGATCCAACCATTCTGGAGAGCAATCTGGAGGTATGCTCAAAGAGTTATGAAACTGTGCATACTATTTGACCCAGCAGTGTTTTTTTACTGGGCTTGTATCCCAAAGAGATCTTAGAGGACAGAGAGGGACCCACATGTGCAAAAATGTCTCTGGAAGCCCTTTTTCCAAGTTTCCAAGAAACTGGAAACTGAATAGATGAGAATGGCTAAATAAATCATGGTATATGAATGTTATGGAATATTATTGTTCTGTAAGAAATGACCAGCAGGATAATTTTGGAGGGGCCTGGTGAGACTTGTATTAACTGTTGCTGAGTGAAATGAGCAGAACCAGATCATTATACATGGCAACAACAAGGCTATATGATGATCAATTCTGATGGACATGGTTCTCTTCAACAATGAGGTGATTCGAACCAGTTCTTATTGTTCAGTGAAGATTGTCACATACATCTATAGAGAGGCCTGTGGGAAATGAGTATGGAAAGTAACATAGCATTTTAATGCTTTCTGTGAATGTTTGCTTTCATTTTGTTTTCCTTCTTAGGTTGTTTTAAAGGGGGTTTATCTAGAACTATTGAGGGAACATGGGAGATGATAACTACCACCATATTGAGTATATATACACATGCACATTCATTAATATTTTTGAACTATAACCAGTGCGCCTGAACAGGACTTCATTTTGTCTTTTTTCTTTTGATACTCAGGGCAATTGTTTCTGCCTTTCTGTATTTGGCAGAAGAGCAGGGACACTGTCTCCAGGGAAATATAAAAAATATCTAAGAAAGGTGAAATTGGCCTATGGGGCCATTCCATCAAACATGCTGTCCAAATTTAGCAACAAATAGAATGGGGAAGTGATGAAAAATATGCTTCCCAAACAAGAAGAATAGAATTATGTTAGCCAGACAACTTTATAATTTTCTGCTAATCCAGCCTGAACTGGGGGAATTCTGGAAGACTTTTCCATTGCATAGGGATTCAGTAATATCATTTTTGAGAAGCTCAGTTTGCAGACATTCAGAGCAAAGAGTCTTATTGCCTTATTTGGGTAAGATAAAAATAATATGAATAAAACACCTCCCCTCCATTTCTACCTTTTAATGTTTTTTTCTTTCTCCATTCTTTTTCCCCTTCCTTTGTTCTTTCTTTCCTTCCTTCCTTAATTCCTTTCTACATTCCTCCTTCTGTCCTTCTCTCTTTCTTTTTCTTCTCCTCTATACATCCTTTCTTTTCAAAAGTTTCTGACATTCATTTCTTCCTGGCAAAGGGAAGTCATATCTTGGTAAAAGGAAATACAAGTGGAAATGTCATGAGAATTAAATGACTTAGTCTAAATAATAGAAACAAATAGTCAAAAACCTCAGGTCTCTGGAGATAAAGTAATCCAGACAGTTCATATTCATGAGACTATGTGAGTGTGTGGGTTTCTTTCATGGATGCAGAACTAGAGTAGATCACAGTAGTCATTCACTCCAAATGTCATTTTAGGGATGACAAAAACACTCAGAAAGACAAAGGACAGCCCTTGTTGTGGACCTGTGGTTGTGGTAGTCACTTTGGTGGCTGAATGGAGTATAGATTGGAGTGAAAGGAGATTTGAGACAGGCAAACCAACCAGCAATCAATTTTAGTAGTCCATGCTTGAGGTGATGAGTGCTTTCACCAAAAGATGGTTGGAGGAGGGAAGTGGATATATTTGAGGGATATTGTAAAGGTGAAATAACCAGGCCTTTGCAAAAGATGATTTATAATTATTAATGTTGTCAGTTATCACAATAGTTGTCACTAAATTCCTGAGGATGGTCGCTTAATGAATAGAGAACTGATCATCAATATTTCAAAATGAATTATTTTAAGTGAATACAATGTAAAAAGAAATTTCTTAGTTTGATTCTTTCTTCTTTCATTTGGAGTAGTAGATACCTGGAAAATATGAGGTTTATGAGACACAATAGTAAATGGCTACAGTAATTATTTCTATATTAATATAGTAGTCAACTATTTCTATTGTATGTATATATATGCATATGCCTGTGTGTGTATATATATATGTATATAGTACAGCATATACATAGCAGTATAAATGTTACTATATATCTCTACATAGTATAGTATATATATATATATATATATATATATAATATATATTTGTATATAATACATATTGTAATATTAATATATATACTTAATATATGATATCATTAAATGTAATATGTATTATAATATATTTATACTATAAAAATATACTGCACTAGATGGAGATATATAGTAACATATATATATAGTATATGTACATATACTATAGTAGTAGAATAATTATTAAAAATTCAAGAAAATTTTGATAAATTTAATTCTCAGATATACAATTTCCTTTACCAGTGTAGTCCTTCATCTCCCACAGAAAATTTAGAGAAATTTCTTTAGAGGTGACCTGATTTGCTCAGGGTAATATTGTCAGTACATGTCAGGGGTCTTGCTGCCTGTCAAGAACTTATGCAGTAATGATAAAAATAGAATGATTTCCTCTACTCTATGCAAATATTGCATCCTTAATAATTGCTGATTTGTAAACTGATTCATTTCTCTTTGTCACCTTATGTCATTCAGTAGATGAAAGAGTCAGAAAATGCCTAACGACCACCTCTGTGACTGAATTTCTCCTTATGAAGTTTTCTGACACCAGAGAGCTGCAGATCTTGTATCCTTTGCTTTTTTCTCATTTATTCAGCTGGGCTTATGGGGAATATCCTCATTGTCATCATCACTACCATGGACAGGAGTCTCCATACTCCCATGTACTTTTTCATTGGGAATCTGTCAATCATGGATATCTACTCAGTATCAATAACTATTCTACCAGCATCTATTAACTCCCTGGGGAACAACAGGGTTATTTCAGTTACTGGATCTGCAGTTCAGATATTTATGGTGATTTTCATAGCTTATGTTGAGTTTACTTTGCTCTTGATCACCATGTTGTCATGTGCCCAATCACTTCTTTATCCAGTGAAAATGAATCCTCATGCTTGGATACAGATGACCTTAACTTGCTGGTTCACTGGTCTTTTGTATGTAGGCTTCCATACTGGTTACACATTTCAGTTGTCTTTTTGCCAATCCAATGTGATTCACAAATTCTTTTGTAACATCCCCTCTCTACTCAAGCTCTCTTGCTCAGAGATATTCAACAATGTGGTATCTTTACTTGTCTCTGTGTTGATGATTGGAGTTGACTGCTTTGCCTTCATCACTGCATCATACATTATGTAATTTTCTATGGTGCTCAGATTTCCTGTGAAAGAAAACCAAAGAAAAGCCTTCTCTACTTCTATCCCTCATATCATTGTGATTTCTTCGTTCCTTATTTCAATTTGTTATGTGCACCTACAACCACAATCAAAATTTGGATCCATTAAAGACATAATCATTTCAATATTCTATGCTATAATACAACTCTTACTAAACCCCATCATACACAGTCTACAAAATAAGCAGATAAAAGAGGCTGTAAGAGTAATAATGAAGAGAAAGCTTTTGTTAATAAATAAAGCATAAATTCTAGTTTTTTCCCAATATTGTTGAATTCAATTCACTCATAAATGACAAAACATATATAGGTAAATGTGTTATTTTCTTGGTTTATGGGTTGCTACTTATCTACTCATCAATAGACATGAATTATTGCTCTAAATGAGTAAAAAGATCCTAGAGTTGACTTTGATATTATTAGTATCAGTAACATTGCTATCATTTCAGGGCATAGTCAAAAATTCCAAACAATATAATCCTTTTAGGTTTTAGGTGGCTTTTGGCAGCACAGCTTATGACAGATACATAAGGAAGTATAACATGTAGGGCTTAGAGCATCCTTTTGCCAACTCAAATTCACTCAAATTCCTGTTGTCCCTCAGAGAAGGCACATATAATCTCCACAAAAGTGTTCTAGGGTCACATCTAGAGGATAAGAGCATGTCTTTCTTTTTTTAAAGGTAACATGAATTTTTTGGTGTATGATTGTGATAGAATACAATCTAATAGGCTGAAAGAAAAAATGAACTCGATAATCTTAGAAAAACACAGAAGATGGAATATGCCACTTTGCTCTTGCTAGATAGTTGTTGAATTGTGGGTTCCAAATGTTTTCTTATCTGCCAGATGTTATTATTTTATAGGTATATTTTCTTATCTAGAGCATTACCAAAAGTATAATGAAGAATTATTTGGAAGTGAATATGATATAAAAAGAAATCTATTTTAAAATATTTTACCCCAAATTTTTGAAGCTCTTTTGCCTATGTGTCAATCAATACTGATAGACAGTATATTTGTAACAACTGATTTAACAAGCTAAACTATTCAGTATACTTGGATCTCTGCTCTTCTGCCTTTGGAATAATGTCTGAGGGAGATTTTATTCTTCTGAGGGAAGTTGAGGGAAGAGGAATCACATAACTATAATACATATTCACTTCCATGAATGTTAATTAATATTTTTGAACTTCAACCCCATGAGCCTGAGAAAAGTTTATTTGGCATTTTGTATTTTTCACCCAGAAAAAAAAAATTACCTCAGGGCCATGATCTTTGCTTTTCTGCATTTAGCTGAATTGCAGAGACATTGTCCCCAGTGAGAGACAAAAATATCCAACAAAGGTGAAATTGGCCCAGAGGGCCATTCTATGAAAAATGCTGTCCAAATATAGGTACAAATACAATTGGAAAAACTGAGGGAAATCCTCATTTAAAAAAAATAGAACAGAATTATCATGGCCAGAAAAGAAAGGAAACTTCATAATTTTCTTGCCATCCAGCCTGAACTGGGGGAACACTACATGTCATTAACATTGCATAGGAATTCAGTAATATCTTTGAGCAGCTCACATTGCAGAAGCTGACAGCAAGGGCACTTTTATTCAGGTTAGTTACAATAGCATAGAATGGCATGCTTTCCCCCTCCTTCATTTTCCCTGTTATTTTTTCTCTCTTCCACTTTTTCTCTCTCTTCCTGTCTTCCTTTCTCTTTTTTCCTTCCTGTTCTCCATCCCATCCTTCCTTTTCCCTTTCTTGCCTCATCCATCCCTCTGTCTCATCCTTCTTCCTTTCCTTACATTGTTCTTTCCTTGCTTTCCTTGCTTCCTTCCTTCTTTCCTTTCTCCCTTTCTCTCTATCTCCCTTATCCTTCCCTTTCTCTCTCCCTTCCTTTCTTTCTTCTTTCCTTTCTCCCTTTCCCTCTTTTTCTCTCCCTTCCTCCTTCCCTGCCTCCCTTACTCCATTTCACTTTCTCTTTCTCCCTCTCTCTCCTTCCTTCTTTCCCTTCCTCCATTTCTTCCTTCCTTCCTATATTAGTCCTTCCCTCTGCCCTGTCTCTTTTTTCCTAGTCTGGTATTATTCCTTTTTTTTTCAAGAATTTCTCTATTTTCATTCCTTCTTGGTAAAGGAAATGCATATCTTGTGAAAAGAAATATACGTGGAAGTGGGGTGAAAGTTAAATGATTTAGTTAGTAGAACAGCAAAATCCAATCAAAATCCTCAATTCCCTGGAGATAGACTGGGACAATTCATATGTATGTGATGGTGTGAGTGTGTGTGTTTGTTTCATAGATGGAGCACTAGAATGGATCATAGAGATCCTTCACTCCAGTGAGTACATTTTAGAAATGACAAAAACACACAGATAGAAAAAAGTGGCACATGCAAAATTGCCCAGCTAGAAGTGGCTTACCTTAAATATGAACCCAGGTCTCCAGTTTCCAAAGTCAGTGCCATTCTCCATATAAAGTGAAAAAGACTCCATCATTGAGCTAAATAGTCACTCTAGTAAAAACATTGAGTCCCATCATACCTGCTAGATGTGACTTTTCCCACCATGCTAAAGAGGAGCAAATGAATGGAAGGAGACAGTATATTTTTGCAGCTGTTAATATTTCAAATTTAATGACTTTAAATGCTGAGCAGAGAGGCTTCAAGCTTTTCCAAAGAGCTGGATTCAAAATTTGAACTACAACATAGGAGAAAGAAAACCAGAGAATTAAGCTATTTGTCACCTGAAAGTGATATCTTGCCCCTTCAAACCCAGAGATATTACATCTCTCTAAACTCCTTTTAATATTTGTGAATCCCATATATTTAATAGTACTTCTATTAAAATTATCACCTTTCCCACTCAATTACTTGACTTCCAGTTTGCTGAAGATCACTCTCTAACACTGTTCAACCATAGATCTAACCATCTACCTGAGTGGAATGGGGATAAATGGGTTAGTACATATAAAATTTTTAACCAAACTCAGTGTTTAATGTTCATTTTTTGAAATATAAAAAATTATATATAAAATCAAACACCGGTAGCCAACATAGTCATATAGAAAGCCAGAATCCCCATAATTTTTCCCAACAGCATCTTAGTACATTATCTCTGATAATAGCCTCAGATAGAGTGATGAAAACCTCATTATCCCAATCTGAGAACTAATAGGCTAAAGAGATTCAGTTTTAAATAACAAGTATTTAAAACTATAATTTTGTAGTGGGCCTCCATGAATTTTTGTCCTTTTGTTTGGGTTTCTTGATGTTATATCCTGGAAAACTTTATCTGAGGCTCATATATCATTTTTATTTAAATGTTGCTTGCCTTTATTCCTTTTTGTATCATATTGATTGACAAAATTTTCTTTAATATCATTTCTATGAGCATTAATTTGTATAATTGATTTTTTTTAAAAAGTATATAGCCCTTTTATAGCAAAGCAGAGAGATCTCTCTTCTTGGAGCTTTGAAGCCATTAATCCATTCTGGAAAGTAATTTGAAATACTTCCCAACAAGTAATTGTATTGCGAATAACACCTTTTGACCCAGTGATAACACATATTCCAGAAAAGATTTTAAAAAGTGGGAAGGAAGTGATATGTAAAACTATTTTCATAGGAAGTATTTCTGGGGGCACAAAACTGAAAACTGAGTTGATGAGCTTTAACTGGGGAATGGCTAAACAAATTATGGTCTGCAAACAGGATGGAATCCTACTGCAATTTAAGAAATGAAGGGCTTAATTTCAGTAAAAACCTGGAAATATCTGTGTAAAATGATACAAAGTCAATTAAGCAAAAACAGAATAGTTTTCCACATAGAAACACTTGGCAGTTCTAATGAACAAAATTTAAAAAATCATAATTATAAAAATGCATATTAAAACATGAAATCTGCTTTCAGATAGAAAGTCAATGGACTGAGAATACATATTGAAGCAGGTTTTCTTTTCTTTATTCTTTCCATATTTTCTTCATTTCTCACTTTTTGCCTTTTTTCCTCCTTTATTCTCTTGCTTTCTTCCTTCAATTCTTCATTTCTTTCTTTCTTCCTTCCTTTCTTTCTTCTGTTCCTTCCATCTTTGCTTCATTCCTTCCTTGTTTGCTTCTTTCCTTCCTTCTTTCTTCTCTTCCTTTCTTCTTTGGTTTCTATTTTCATTTTTTCTTTCTCTCCAATATACAAATATATAATAGATTTTGTGCTACTTTTTAATGGGTGGGAAAGAATGAAGAAAGAGGCACAAAATTCAGAACTGAAAAATAAAAATGATATATAATATATGTGATTATATATGTTCATATATATTCAACATAAAAATGTATAACTCTTATGACAGAACATTATTGCTACTCTTCTCAAAATTATATATTAAATGATTAGTAAAATGCTCTCAGAAAAATATACACATATCCATAAGAAGATGGAAAATGTCATGTTCTATATACAAAATAGCAGCAATGTTGTCAGGTGACTATCTGTTAATGACATAACTTTTCTCACCATTACAATAATTCAAGACATCTCTAAAGGAGTTATGATGGAAACATGCTATTTTTGCCAGAGAAAAAAACTGATAGTTTCAGAATGTTGATTGAAGCATATTTTTTAAACTTCCTTTTTAGTCTATGTCTTCTTTTACAACATCATTGTTATAGAAATGTTTTGTGTAACTATACATGTATGTCATATATTTAATTGCTTGCATTTAATTGCTTGCATTCTCGATGGAGTAGTGGTGGTGAAAAGCGAGGAACAAAGAGAAACTGGAAGTTTCTTCCACCCAGTTTTAAAAATGAATGTTACACAATGATTTTGCAAGTAAATGGGAAAAATAAAAAATTTAATAAAAAAGACAAAAAAAATGTAATGTGGTATGAGAGAATAGATAACCAAGACATTTCGCTTATCAATATTATTAGAGATTTAACCTAGAAAAACTTACTTAGGGAAGTAGTGCACTTAAAAGAAAGAGGGATAGAACATCAGAGTAGTGTGCTCTCTTGGATACTATTCCATATGAGAGAATTGTAGAGTTGAATGACTATAAACAATTCATTTTTTACTTGCCTGATGAATCTGAATCTTAGAAAAATTCAGTGATTAGAGGAGAACCCATGACAAGTTTTGGTGAAAATAAGAAGAAACAAGACTATTCACAGGAGGACAGAGTGTGTCAGCCAAGCCAACAGACTTTGCAATTTTCTATTCCTAAACAGAGGAAATATATTGTTGCCTATGTTTGCCATTTATTTGCAATTATTTCTTTCAGTGGTAGGTGGTGTAGAAGCATTGGTAGGATGCACGATTACAATCCCTTTCTCCACTGCCAAAGGCAATCAGTATTTTTGAAGTTATGTATTTTTAAATTTCTGACTTCTAAGCTGCTTGCAATTATTAATGAAAAATGGAAAAGAAATATAATGAGAGGCTAAGATAACATCTCAGAGGAATTAAAAAGTTAAAAATCATCATTTCCATTGTTGTCTTCTGACATAGGTCACATTATCTTTACTGACATCTTCAGTCACAGATAATCATTACATTACAGTAAAAAAAAAAAGTTCATGTAGGCTCCTTGGTAGGATTACTTTTTGTCCATAAGTATTAAATTTGTTGATAGATGGAATTTCCAAGTGCATAAACTTCTTTTACCAGTGCAGATCTTCAACTACCACAAAAATTTGAGAATTAGTGAAGTCCAGGTCCAATTGTGATATAAGGGTTTGTTAATAAAGGGGCCAGGTGGGAAGAATTCATTATGAACTCTTTAAATTTATTGATGAGAGGAACTATATATATGTCCATGCTTATAGTGGCAATACAAAAATACACTCTTGTAGTTCCTGTATCCTTTCTAACAAGCTCAATTTACTCAGATAAAATAATTAAGCCCAGATTTTGGCTGCTCCAACAGAGATTTAAATAGTTGTGATACACATTAGAGTAAAATTATCATACTAATGCCCTCAAGTACCTTTCTCCCAAATGCCTTTAGTCTCCATTGTGGGCTGCTTTTCCTGTCATAAGTTCACAAGATGTCACTGATCTATTATAAAGCTAAGTTTGCTTTTTGCTTCAGTCCCCAGGTTTCTTTTCAATATATTAAAAAAGTATGTCTCTGCTATTGTATATAGAAAAAGAAAGTTGGTGAGCTAATCTACTGTCAGTATCAAATCTGAAATTGATTCTTACTTCCTGCCACACTAAAAATCTTTAGAAGTAAATCTATTTGTTCAGGATTACTGTCAGTACATGCATGGGGCCTTGTTGTCTTAAGCATAAGAATGGAATAATTTCTTCCAGCCTTTGCAAATATTGTGTCCTTAATAATTGATGATTAAATGACTGACTGGCCCTCTAGGTTGTTCAGTTGATGAAAGATTTGGGAAATGTCTAACTTGACCACCTCCATGACTGAATTTCTGCTTATGAAGTTTTCTGACACCAGAGAGCTGCAGATATTGTATTCCTTCCTTTTCTTTCTCATTTACTCTGCAGGCCTGATGGGGAATCTCCTCATTGTCATCATCACCACCATGGACAGGAGACTCCACACCCCCATGTACTTTTTCATTAGGAATCTGTCCATTGTAGATGCCTGCTTCATATCAATAACTCTACCACCAGCATCCATTAATACCCTGCTAAACAACAGGATTATTTCAGTTAATGGATGTGCAACTCAGATATTTCTGCTGTTCTGGATGGCCTATGTTGAATGCACTTTGCTCACTGTCATGGCCCGTGATCGCTATGTTGCCATCTGCCACCCACTTCTTTATACAGTGATCATGAACCCTCGTGCCTGCATGAAGATGACTTTAACTTGCTTATTCACTGGTATTTTGTATGCAGGTCTCCATACTGGTTTGACATTTCAATTGTCTTTCTGCAATTCCAATGTGATCCACCAATTCTTCTGTGATATCCCATCTCTCCTCAAGATCTCTTGCTCAGACACATTTTACAATGTGGGATCTTTACTTGCCTCTGTGCTGGTGATTGGGACTGGCTGTTTTGCCTTCATCATTGCATCTTATATTCGCATATTTTCCACTGTGCTCAGATTTCCAGTGAAAGAAGACCAAAGAAAAGCCTTCTCTACTTGTATCCCCCATATTATTGTAGTTTCTTTGTTCCTTATTTCAATCTCTTATGCCCACCTACAACCATGGTCAGATTCTGAGTCAATTAAAGATATAATTATTTCAGTATTTTATTCCATAATACCTCCTTTTCTGAACCCTATTATTTATAGTCTAAGGAACAAGCAGATAAAAGATGCTGTACGATTAGTAATGAGGAGATAGCTTTTGTTAATAAATAAAGCAGAAAATCTAATTCTTTTCTAATGTTTATCTTAATTTATTTACAAATGAAAAATTCTATACAAATGTATGTGTATGTGTGTGTGTTTGTGTAGCATTTTGTTGGTTTATCGGTTGCTATTTATCTGTGATGGTAGAAATAAAGCACTAGTCTCAATGAATACTCAATAGAATTGACTTTGATATTATCAATTTCAGTATCATTACTTAATGAGACACATTGAAGAATTCTAAACAATGTAATTCCTTTAGCTCATAGACAGCCTTTGGCTGCTCTGTTTATTATATATACATAATGGATTTATACCACATGTGATTCACAGTTGTGTTTTTTTTCCCTCAAGTCAAATTCACTCAGATATCTGTGTTCCCTTACACCAGCAAGATTTCATCTCTATATAAGAGCACTAGCAATACATCTTAAGGTTCATTGTATATCTTTCTTTTTTTAAAAGTGACATGAATTTTTGGTATTGATTCTGATGGATTACAGTATAATGTGCTATAAGATGTGATGAACTCAATAATCTTAGAAAAAACATGGGAAGTCTGGCATGCAAATCTATTTGTGTATAACAGCAGCCATGTCTAGTTGACTAGAATGCATTTAATGTTTACTCATATTTTTATTCTACTATGCTACGAAAATGTTTGTTTTTTTCAAAAATTAAATATAGAATAAATTTTTAAAAATAAAATAACATTTTGAATTTTAATCATTCTTATTCATAGCAAACTAAAAGGAATATAAATTCACAGTTGGACACAACTTTATGTTCTTCTTTGGAGGCCTGATTTTCTATTCATTGTGCTACATAGCTGTCTAACATAGGACTTCTCCTCAGTAATAAGCAATACAAAGAAAAAGATGAAAATTTTTAAAATGCAAAAATCTTTGTTCTGTATGCCCCCAATGGCATATCCTTCTTTTGTAAAAAAAAAAAAAAAAATCAGCCATTGGGTAATTTCCCCAAGCATTTTAATCATTTTTTGATTTAATATTTTATTATCCCAAGTTGAAATGTGAAACAATTTTACATTTGTTTCAAAGGATTCATGACTTAATGTTTTGTGTTGTCTTCACTTACTAACACTCATTCAACAACACAGGGCAAACAACTGATCTCTTAAGTTCTCAAATAGAGACTTACTAACAACTGACATGAGTTAATTAATAATAATTCATTTTCAAAAATGCAAGGTTAGGAAAGAAATATTAGATAATATTTGTTCAGAAAACAATCTGGAATATTCAGTGACTTCCACCTTAATATAAGTTAGAAGTGGTGGTGCAGACAAATAGACACTAAAGTCAGGAATTGGAATTAAGTGACTTGACCAGGGTCACACAGCAAACAAATGTTAATTGTCTGAGTTCAGATATGAACTTAGATCCTTCTAACTCCAGAGATGCTGGTGTATCCACTACATCATTTAGCTGCCCAAAATAGTGTTTTAATGGAGAAAGAGCTTCCAAGAATAGAGAGCTAGTGATCTCCACTGAACTCTGCCCTTATGCCATCTCATGTGGTTCATAATATTCAGCACTGATATGTTGGAATATTAAGAGAAGGAGAAACTAACATGGTTAAGGGAAAGAAGTCTAGGTCCTTTGGGAAGAGCTGAAGGAACTAGGCTTGTATTGCTTGGAGAAGAAAAGATTCAGTGGTTTAGGTGAGAGTAGGCTCCATGTATTTGAAAGACAGTCCTATGGAACATGGTTTACAATGTTTTCTGAATGATCCTACAATTCAGAATGAAGATTCATGTGTGGAGATTGTAATGAAAGGTATTTAGGCTTGAATATGGGAAACAAGATCTAATAATTAGAGTTATGTAAAAACTGTATGGGTTACTGCAGAATGGGGTGGATCAAGCAGAAGCTTGCCATTCCTTTCTAGGCATGTCATAGTTTGGTTTCCTTTTTTGTTCGTTTTAGACCACATGGCTATTGAGTCCTTTAAGCTCACAGTTTTGTGAATCTGTGATTTTGGGGGATCTAGGACAAAAATCTCTTCAAAATACCAGTTTCAAATCAATGGATCCACCTTATCTGAAGGGTTCTTGAAATATGCAAGACATTTCTCTGTCTTCATGTCCACATCCTTGTCACCTTAACTTTCTTTAAATCTCAGCTACTACTTTTTTGCCTTCTGTAACATGTTTTTCCCAGTTCTCCCTAATTTGGGTGCTTTTGAGACTTTATTTTTTTTGTAATTATTATATTTAGATAGTTTTTAAAAAAATTTATTGTGTGTCCCATTGTGTCATCCCATTTAAGACCAAGAACAGATTTTGTCTTTCTTTGTACCTCACTATTTAATATAGTGGCAGACATTTAGTGATACGTAATAATGTTTATTGAGTGCTTTACTGATAAAATACATGATTAAGTAAGTCATTGTGTGTATGTATTTATCAGCAATTTACACTTTGAAGTTATTTCAAAACAAAACTTCTTCTCCAAGTATGTTAATGCCTTGAAATGAACTTTCCATCCAAAAAACAAAATTTATCTCTTCTGCATAATTCAAAAAATTAGATTGAACAAGGGTTGTGGGCTGCCAAAGTTCTATGTAAGGAATGATTTAAGCAGGTCCTGAAATTAATTACTCTGTAAGTCAAGATGATGAAAACCCATATGAGTCCTTAAATGCATATCTTGAATGCATAAAGCATCAAAAGTGAGTTCCTCATTTATAAAATGAAGAAATTTTACTTGATAAGACTAAAGCAACTTTCTGCTCTAAATACTTCTATATGGTTTTCTGAAAAAAAAGGTCTGGGACTCAGGGAAAGTCATGGGAGAGATATGTATTGTCTAGAGACCAATGCTGCAAAGATTGGGAAGTTAATCATCAGGCTGACTCAAAAGCAATGGATTTTCATATAATACAGACTCTCAGAAAAGATCAACTAATTAATCCTCATGCACTTACTGAAATCCTACTATATACCAGTCACTATGGTAGGTGTAGTAAATATGAATACAATGACTGAAATCAGTCCAGTTTTGTGGTCTAAGCATTTATTAAATGCCTACTGTGTTGCAGACCCTGTAGTAGGAAGGGGGATAAGATGAATTGCAAACACAAAGCAACCTCTCAAGGACCTCAAAATCTAATTGGAAAAAGAACTTGCAAACCTTGGAGGTACAATTTACTACCCCTGTGAACCTGGGAAATCACTGAAATTATCCATGACCCAGTTACTTCAACAACACCATGATAGTTTAACACAGATACCCTCTACAACTAGTCTACAACTATTCTCAAATTTCTGATCTCATGCATTGCCTTCTCATAAAATTTTATATTGAATTATTCTAGGAGATTATCACCCAGCATGGCACCTGACATCTAGAAGGTTCTCAGTAAGTATTTATTGATTGATTGATTAGAGGCTTTTAATGGGAAAGTACATAAAAAAGTACTTCTGAGGAAAAAGGTTTCTCTTGTTAATGAACTAATAGCACAAATGTTATTAGAGTACAATCTCCGCACCTAGTTGATTAATTGAGACACATTTTCATCTGGTTTAAACCAGGTAGAATGTGTTATGGGCCACATGCAGCAGGTGAGTTGTTTGTTTGTATCTCTGTCTCAGTTAATCATCTCTAGGCACATCCCCAGATTTTGTTCAGGATGTATCCTTTACCAAATAGACACTGTTAGGACTTCCAGGGGTAAAGCCAAGATGGAGGGGATCAGACATGACTCTCTGTAACCTCCTCTAACCTTCCCTCAATCCAACAGCAGATGAAACCTCTAGACTGGTTTTGAAGTAAAAGAATCCACAATATCTGGAATACAACCATTTCTAGAAGAAGATACCTTGAAAGAACTTCAAAACCATTTTGTTTCAATTGGGCAGGTGGTTCTCTGCCAAACCCATACTATAGCACAGGGAGACCTGGGCAGGGAGATGGAGCTGGAGCAACAGTCAGAATGTTGTGGCTTCCACACACCAGGGAGTTTTCTGTGGGCATCTTGAGCAAATCTGTCCTGTTTGTAAGCAGATGATTTAGCAGATCTGCTTTTTGTGGGAGTAGATTGTGAACCCCTAAACCCCTGAAGAGCACTGGACCTAGCTGCCATTACACAGCACTCTCAAGCAATTAGTCAATCAACAGAATTGTCCAGTCCTGAAAATTAATCAATCAATCAGCAGAACTGCCCAGCAACTGAAGTAATTCAATCAGCAGAACTGTCCCAGGGCAAATTAAAGCAGCTGTCCCTTTTTTGCCTTGAACAGACCTCATACCTTAAAAAAATGGATAAAAAAACAAAAAGAACTCTCACCATAAACCGTTTTATGGAGAGAGGGAAGAACAGACCTCAAATCCTGAGGTCCCTAAAAGTAAAGCAACTCCAGAAAAAGCCTGAAATAGAAACATAAGCTGGAACCCATGTCAAAAGGCTTTCTTTGAAGTTTGCATAAAGTATCTTAAAAGAGATTTAGAAAAAAAAGATTGGGAAATGAAATGAGAACATTGCAAAAAAAATGGAAAAAAAGGGGAAAAGATTTCAGTGAACAAAATTATGAAATTGGCCAATTGCAAAAGGAGCTAAAAACAGTAACTGAAGAAAATAAGACATTAAAAAATAGAATTGAACAAATGGAAGTGAATGACTGAACAAGACTTCAAGAATCAGTCAAACAAAAACAAAAAAATGAAAAAAATAGAAGAAAATATGAAATATCTCCTAGGAAAAACAACTGAATTTGAAAAAATAGATCTAGGAGGGACAACCTAAGAATTATAGGGCTTCCTGAAAGCCAGATGGAAAAAAAAAGAACCTAGACATCACCTTACAGGATATCATAAAAAAAATTGCCTTGACATTTTAGAATCAGAAGGAAAAATATATATTGATACGATCCACCCATCACCTCCTGAAAAAAAACCCAAAATTAAATCCCCAATGAATATCATGGCTAAATTTCAATACCATCATACCAAGGAAAAGATATTACAAGTAGCCAGAAAGAAACAATTTAAATACCGAGGAGCCACAATGAGGATCACCCAGGTTCTAGCAACTTCCACCTTAAAGGATCATAGCGCCTGCAACCTGCTATTTCAAAAAATAAAGGAACTGGGATTATAGCCAAAAATTAGCTATCCAGCTAAAATGAGCATTATCTTTCAGGAAAGAAGATGGACATTTAATTTTTTTAGATTAATTTCCCATTTCTAATGAAAAAAAAAAAACAGAACTGAACAAAAATTTTTTATCTCCAAACACAGAATTCAAGAGAAACATAAAAAGTTAAAAAGAAAAAAAAAATTCTTGAGAACTAATTTGTAATTTTTGTTATGGAAATACTTAGAGAATGAGGGTTGATTTTATTATGATAATATTATTATGATTATTATATTATTACAATATGAAAAAGAAATTAGAAGTAGGAAACAGATAACACTAGAAGAAGAGGAATAAAGGAGGTAAAATAGGAGAAGTTGCATTATATGTAGAGGCAAAGAAAACCTATTATACTTGAGGGAAAGAAGGAAGGGGTATGAATGAGCATTGTGTGAATTGTACGTTCATCAAATTTGGCTCTGAGAGAATAACAGACATATTTGGTATCACAAATAAATTTGTCTCACCTTATAGGAAAATAGGAGGGAAAGGGGGAAAAGAAAGGGAAAGACCAATAAAGGGAAAACAGAACAATTGTGGGAAAGGTGTAAAAAAGGGGGTGGGGCTCTAAAAAGAAAGGATTATTTGAGGGTGGGGCTTATCAAAAGCAAAATACTAGGGAGGAGGGAAGGGGGATAGGAAAGAGAGAAGCATAACCTAGAGTAAATAAGATGGCAGGAAATACAGAATTAGTTATTTTAACTGTGAATGTGAATAGAATGAACTCTCTGATAAAGCAGAAGTGGATAGCAGACTGGATTAAAAGCCAGAATCCAACAATATGCTGTTTACAAGAAACACATTTAAAGCACAATAATACAGACAGAGTGAAAGTAAAGGGCTGGAGCAGAATCTTCTATGCTTCAGGTGAACAAAAAAAAAACAAAAAGTAGGGGTAGCAATTCTGATAGATCTAATTAAAAGAGATAAGGAAGGAAACTATATTTTACTAAAAGGGTACCATAGATAAAGAAGCAATATCAATACTAAACATATATGCACCAAATGGTATAGCATCCAGATTCCCTTGAGATGCAAGAAGAAATGGACAGCAAAACTATACTAGTGGGTGATCTCAACCTTGCTCTATCAGAATTAGATAAATCAAACCACAAAATAAATATGAAAGAAGTCAGAGAGGTAAACAAAATATTAGAAAAGTTAGGTATGATAGATCTTTGGAGAAAATTGAATGGAGACAGAAGGGAGTTACTTTTTTCTCAGTGGTTCATGGAATTTATACAAAAATTGACGATGTGTTAAGGCATAAAATCCTCAAAATCAAATACAGAAAGGCAGAAATAATAAATGTATCTTTTTTAGATCATGATGCAATAAAAATCAAATGCAATATAAGGCCAGGAGAAAATAGACCAAAAAGAAATTAGAAACTAAATAATCTCTTGCTAACGAAGGAATGGGTGAAAGAGTAAATCATACACACAACCAATAATTTCATCCAGGAGAATGAGAATAATGAGACAACATACCAAAATTTGTGGGATGCAGCCAAAGCAGTAATAAGGGGAAATTTTATATTTCTAGAAGTTTACTTGCATAAAACAAAGAAAGAGAAAATCAATGAATTGTGCTTGCAAATTAGAAAGCTAGATAAAGAACAAATTAAAACTACCCAATCAAATACCAAACTTGAAATCCTAAAAATAAAAGAAGAGTTTAATAAAATCAAAACTAAAAAAAACTATTGAATTAATAAATAAAACAAGAAATTAGTTTTATGAAAAAACAACAAAATAGATAAATCTCTAGTTAATTTCATTAGAAAAAGGAAAGAGGAAAATCAGGGAGAACTTTCCACCAATGAAGAGGAAATTAGATCAGAAGCGAAGCAATAAACTGGAAAAACATTTTGATATTCAAACGTTCTGATAAAGACCTCATTTCTAAAATATATAGAAAATTGACTCAAATTTGTAAGAATTTAAGCCATTCTCCAATTAATAAATAGTCAAAAGGTATGAGCAGACAGTTTTAAGATTAATGAAAAAAAAAAAAAACAAATGAGGGTGGCCTAGCTGTACCAGATCTAAAAATATATTATAAACTAGCGGTCATCAAAATCATTTGTAATGGCTAAGAAACAGAGTAGTCGATCAGTGAAATAGGATAGGATCACAGGACAAAATAGGCAATCATTATAGTAATCTAGTGTTTAATAAACCCAAAGACACCAGCTTTTGGGATAAAAACTCACTGCTGGGAAAACTGGATACAAGTATGGAAGAACCTAGGCACTGACCCACACCAAACACCGTCTAGCAAGATAAGGTAGAAATTGATTCATTATCCTGATATAAAAAATGAAATTATAAACAAATTAAAAGAAACTAGGATGATTTATTTCTCAAATCTGTGGAACAGTTATTAATTTGTGATCAAAGAAGAAGTAGAGATCATTATCAATCAAAAAAATAAATAATTTTGACTATATCAACTTTAAAAGTTTTTGTACAAACAAAACTAATGCAGTCAAGATTAGAAGGGAAGCAATAAACTGGGAAAACATTTTTATGTTCAAACGTTCTGATAAATACCTCATTTCTAAAATATATAGAAAATTGATTCAAATTTGTAAGAATTCAAGCCATTCTCCAATTGATAAATGGTCAAAAGATATGAGCAGACAGTTTTCAAATGAAGAAATTTAAACTATTTCTAGTCACATGAAAGGGTGTTCCAAATCACTATTGATCAGAGAAATGCAAATTAAGACAAATCTGAGGTACCACTACACACCTGTCAGATTGGATAAGATGACAGGAAAAGAAAATGACAAATGTTGGAGGGGATGTGGGAAAACTGGGACACTGATACATTGTTGGTGAAATTGTGAACAGATCCAACCATTCTGGAGAGCAATTTGGAGGTATGCTCAAAGAGTTATCAAAATGTGCATACTCTTGACCCAACAGTGTTTTTGCTGGTCTTGTATTCCAAAGAGATCTTAAAGGAGGGAAAGTTACCCACATATGCAAAAATATTTGTGGCAGATCATTTTTGTAGTTGCAAGAAACTGAAAACTGAATAGATGAGAATGGCTAAATGAATCATGGTATATGAATGTTATGGAATATTATTTTTCTGTAAGAAAAGACTAGCAGGATGACTTCAGAGAGGCCTGGAGAGACTTGTATGAACTGATACTGAGTGAAATGAGCAGAACCAGATCATTATACATGGCAACAACAAGACTATATGATGATCTATTCTGATGGACATGGTTCTCTTCAACAATGAGGTGATTCAAACTAGTTCTTATTGTTCAGTGATGAAGATTGTCACATACTTCCATAGAGAGGCCTTGTGAGAACTGAGTATGGACCACAACATAACATTTTAATGCTTTCTGTGAATGTTTCCTTGCATTTTCTTTTCCTTCTTAGGTTGTTGTTTTGTTTTTTTCTCTTTCTAGATCCGATTTTTTTGTGCAGCAAAATAACTGCATACATATGTATACACATATTGGACTTATTACATATTTTAACATATTTAACATGTATTAGACTACCTGTTATCTCGCAGTGGAGGTGGGAGAAAGGAGGGGAAAAATTTGGAACAAAAAATTTTGCAAAGGTCAATGTAGAAAAATCACTCATATGTTATATAAATAAAAGCTTTAATAAAAAAAGGAAAATAAACAAACAAAAAAAGAATAGAAATTGCTAGTGTCAAAGCATTAGATTTTTGGTTCTTACTATAGTTACTGAGAGTGTAGTCACATGATTAGCTTGGAGGAAATCTTTTTATATTGTGGACACTAAAGGGCCTGGGAAAACTTGTGTCTGAGGTCTTCATGTCTCTTTTTAAAGTTCACTTGATATTTTCTTTTACTTTATATTGCATTCATTTATTTTTTCCTGCCCTCTGACTTGCATAAGCATTGCCTTATATGAGTTAAAAAATATAACTCTTCTCCCAGGAGCAGCTTTCTTCTCCTTTAGAAGTTTTACCATCGAGACTTAGTGGACAAAAACATCTGTTTATATAGACTACTCTATATTCTGAGGATTTCAACTTCAAAAACTTCTACTTCTTCAAAGATATGTTGCCCATAAGAGATGGATCAGATGGGTGAAGTGCTAGGACTCCCCCAAACTCCATTTCATACTATCCAGTGATGGAGCTTTTTATGATGACTCACTTGCTTAGTTGCCATGATTGGAAGATTTAAAGTGATCACAGTGGAAATGGAGAGTTGTATTTCAAGTAGATATGCTGAAAAACAGATGAGCTGAGACCAATAAGAGGAACAAAGAGTGTGTCAAGGAAAGGAAATAGATCTAAGCTTCTGCCTTTCTATGTGCTGCTCACTCTATTGCCTGTCCATCTGTCATTTGCAGTCCTCCTCTTTCAATTTCCTGGAGATTATAAGATATTCTGAATGGTCCCAGACTACAAAACGAAGATTCATTTGTGGAGATTAAAACAAGAGAAGTTTCAGTTTGAGTTTGGGAAACAAATCAAATTAATTGTATGTAACTTTTAATGTAGAAAGATATTTATGGTTATATCCCTCAAATACATCAATAGGAGAAATAAAGGTATCACAGATATGAGAATATTCTTAGCAAACCTTTTTCTCATAACAAAAATGGGAGAAAATGTTTATATTAATGTGAGGAAATATATTTAAAGTTAATTTCAAAATAAAAATATAAAAGTAGATAGCAATAATAGAGGAAAGAACACAACATAAACAAGTTAGAGCATATTATATTCCTCTTGGAATCATAGGGAGCTATAGGTTTCAGATGTTTTTTCATCTGTCAAATCTTACTTTATTGGTATATTTCTCAAACTAATTTCCCTCTTATAAAAAAGGGCAAAAATATGATAAATTATCTTTGGAAGCAAATATAATGAAAATAAAATATATTTTAAACATTCTTTGCAAAATTTGTGAAGTTCTGTTGCTGATATATTAATCAAAGGCATGGCCTTAGCTGCAGTGTGTAAAAACTGACCTAGCAAGTCAAACAATTTCTGAAGACATTGGGATTTCTTTTCTTCTGACTTTTGAGGAATGGGTAAAGGGGGGTTATCTAGAGCTATTGAGGGAACCTGAAAGATGATAATTTTACCACCATATTGAGTATATATACACATGCACATTCATTCATATTTTTTCAACTATAACCAGTGCTCCTGAAGAGGACTTTATTTTGTCCCTTTTCTTTTGATACTCAGTGTAATTTTCTCTGCTTTTCTGTATTTGGCAGAAGAGCAGGGACACTCTCTCCAGGAAAATGCAAGGAATATCTAAGAAAGATGAAATTGGCCTATACAGCCATTCCATCAAACATTCTTTTTTTTCCACCTTAGTACTTTAATGCTTTGTTATGAACATTGTGCACTGAAAACCTTGTTTAGGTATGTCTATCCACCTTGCCTTAAGAGTAAGGATATGGAAATCAGAAAAGTCAACTTGATAATCAACTTGTCTCATACAATTCTAGTATCCATCCTACCCTTTTAGATTCTCCCCAGACACATAAAATGGGCTGTTGAGATGTACATTTTATTCAAAAGTTCAAATATTCTTCAGACAGTACACAGCTTTTCCAATGAAAGTTCTTTGTGTAGTTTGCTCAAAACAACTGAAATTGAAGGATGTGTGGCAGATGAAATTGACTCCTCATGAGTGCTCTTCAGCCAGTTTTTCAGCCATTGTCACAGCTTCTTCAATGGGTCCTACCATATAGAAGGCCTGATCTGGAAGATGGTCATACTGACCTGCCAAGATCTGTTGGAATCCTTTAATGGTTTCTTTTAGGGGTACCAACTTCCCCATATGTCCTGTGAATACCTCAGCAACCTGGAATGGCTGTGACAAGAATCGCTGGATTTTTCGGGCCCGAGACACTGTCAACTTATCTTCTTCAGACAACTCATCCATACCAAGGATAGCAATGATATCCTGAAGGGACTTATAGTCCTGCAGAATCTTTTGCACACCACGGGCAACATCATAGTGCTCATTGCCAACAGTTTTAGGATCCATGATTTGTGAGGTGGAGTCCAGAGGATCCACTGCAGGGTAAATGCCCAGCTCAGCAATGGCCCGAAACAGCACAGTGGTAGCATCCAAGTGAGCAAAGGTGGTGGCAGGAGCTGGGTCAGTCAAATCATCAGCAGGCACATAAATAGCCTGTACAGAGGTGATAGAACCCTTCTTAGTTGTGGTCATTCTTTCCTGCATGGTACCCATATCAGTGGCCAATGTGGGCTGGTACCCAACAGCAGAGGGGATTCTGCCTAATAAAGCAGACACCTCCGAGCCAGCCTGAGTGAAATGGAAGATACTATCAATGAAAAGCAGTACATCTTGACCCTCTCGGTCTCTAAAATACTCAGTCACAGTAAGGCCAGTCAAGGCTACTCGGGCACGAGCACAAGGTGGTTCATTCATTTGTCCATATACCAACTCTACCTTGGAAGTGGTATCCTTCAGATTGATGACACCAGACTCAATCATCTCATGGTACAAATCATTGCCTTCTCGGGTCCTTTCACCAACACCAGCAAACACAGAATAACCACCATGAGCCTTGGCAACATTGTTGATTAGCTCCATAATCAATACAATCTTTCCCACACCAGTACCACCAAACAGAACAATTTTGCCACCCTTGGCATAGGGGGCCAAAAGATCCACAACTTTGATGCCAGTGACCAGGATTTCTTGTTCCACACTCATCTCTATGAACTCAGGAGCCTCAGCATGAATAGCAGCAAACTGGTTTTGATTGGACCCCTTTCATCAATAGGCTCTTCAATCACATTCATAATTCTTCCCAATGTCTCAGGCCCCACAGGGATTTTGATTGGGGCACCAGAATCCAGGACCTTCTGACCTCTCACCAATCCCTCAGTACCATCCATAGCAATGGTAGGGACTGTGCTTTCACCCAGGTGTTGGGCCACCTCCAGAATCAGCCTGGTTTCCCTGTCCTGCACTTCGAGGGCATTGAGGATGGGAGGAAGGCCCTCGTCAAACTGCACGTCCACCACCGCCCCAATGACAGCCATGATGCACCCGCTGGCCACCCCACTCTTAGCGGCGGGGGATGTCATGGCCGCATAGTCCCGGGACGACTGGAGCGCGGCTGGGGCCGCTGGTAGCAAGGTCTGAGGCTGGGGCAACGGGGCCAAAGCGCCGAGGCCCCGAAGGGGCACCCGAGGCCGAGGCAACGGCAGCGCGGCCCAACAGCCCCAACATGGCGGAGTCTGGGGAGAGACTTCCATCAAACATTCTGTCCAAATTCAGCGACAAATAGAATGGGGAAATGGGGGAAAACGTGCTTCCCAACCAAGAAGAATAGAATTATGTTAGCCAGAAAACTTGATAATTTTCTGCTAATCCAGCCTGAATTGGGGGAATTCTGTAAGTCTTCCATTGTGTAGGGATTCAGTAATATCATTTTTGAGAAGCTCAGATTGCAGACATTCACAGCAAAAAGTCTTATTGCCTTATTTGGGTAAGGTAAAAATAATATGAATAAAACACCCCCCCTCCATTTCTACCTTTTGTTTTTTCTTTCTTTCTCCATTCTTTTTCCCTTCCTTCTTTTGTTCCTTTCTTCCTCTGTTCGTTCTTTGCTTCCTTCCTTTATTCTTCTCTATATTCCTCCCTCTTTCCTTCTCTCTTTCTTTCTCTACTCTTCTATACATCCTTTCTTCTGAAAAATTTCTGACAACCATTTCTTCTTGGCTAAGGGAAGTCATATCTTGGTAAAAGGAAATGCAAGTGGAAATGTCATGAGAATTAAATGACTTAGTCTAAATAATAGAAACAAATAGTCAAAAACCTCAGGTCTCTGGAGATAAAGTAATCCAGACAGTTCATATTCATGAGACTGTGTGAATGTGTGGGTTTATTTCATGGATGCAGAACTATAGTAGATCACAGTAGTCATCCACTCCAAATGTCATTTTAGGGATGACAAAAACACTCAGAAAGACAAAGGACAGCCCTTGTTGTGGACCTATGGTTGTGGCTAGCCACTTTGGTGGCTGAATGAAGTATAGATTGGAGTGAAAAGAGATTTGAGACAGAAAAAACAACCAGCAATCAATTTTAGGTGCTTGAGGTGATGAGGGCTTTCACCAAAAGATGGTTGGAGGAGTGAAATGGATGTATTTGAGGGACATTGTAAAGGTGAAATAACCAGGCCTTTGCAAAAGATGGTTTATAGTTATTAATGTTGTCAGTTATTACAATGGTTGTCACTTAATTCCTGAGGATGGCCGCTTAATGAATAAAGAACTGATCATCAATATTTCAAAATGAATTATTTTAAGTGAATACAATGTAAAAACAAATTCCTTAGTTTGTTTGTTTCTTCTTTCTTCTTTCTGTCAGAGCAGTAGATCACTGGAAAATATGAGGTTTATGAGACACAATAGTAAATGGCTATAGTAATTATTTCTATACTAATATAACAGTCTACTATTACTATTGTGTATATATATAGCTATATATACTTGTATGTATATATAGATATATATCTGCATATAGTATAGCATATATATAACAGTATATATGTTATTATATATCTCTAGTGTAGTATATATATATTATGTATATATTTATATATATTACATATTGTATTATTAATATATATACTTAATATATGATATCATTGAAATATAATATATATTATAATATATTTATACTATAAAAATATACTACATTGCATAGAGATATATAGTAATATACATAGGATATGTATATATACTATAGTAATAGAATAATTATTAAAAATTCAACAAAATTTTGAAAAATTTAATTCTCAGATATACAATTTCCTTTACCAGTCTAGACCTTCATCTCCCACAGGAAATTGAGAGAAATTTCTTTAGAGGTGACCTGATTTGCTCAGGGTAATATTGTCAGTACATGTCAGGGGTCTTGCTGCCTGTCAAGAACTTATGCAGTAATGATAACAATGGAATGATTTCTTCTACTCTGTGCAAAAATTGCATCCTTAATAATTGCTGATTTATAGACTAATTCATTTCTCTTTGTCGCTTTAGATCACTCAGTAGATGAAAGAGTAAGAAAATGTCTAACGACCACCTCTGTGATTATATTTCTCCTTATATAGTTTTCTGACACCAGAGAGCTGCAGATCTTGTATTCTTTGTTTTTTTCTCATTTATTCAGCTGGGCTTATGGGGAATATCCTCATTGTCATCATCACCACCATTGTTAGGAGTCTCCACACTCCCATGTACTTCTTCATTAGGAATCTGTCCATCATGGATATCTACTTAATAGCAATAAGTATTCTACCAGCATCTATTAACTCCCTGGGGAACAACAGGGTTATTTCAGTTACTGGATCTGCAGCTCAGATATTTATGGTGATTTTCATAGCTTATGTTGAGTTTACTTTGCTCTTGATCACCATGATGTCATATGCCAATCACTTCTTTATCCAGTGAACATGAACCCTCATGACTGTGTGTAGATGACCTTAACCTGCTGGTTCACTGTCGTTTTGTATGCAGGCTTCCATACGGCTTACATATTTCAGTTGTCTTTCTGCCAATCCAATGTGATTCACAACTTTGTTTTCTGACATCCCCTCTCTATTCAAACTCTGGCTCAGAGATATTCCGCAATGTGGTATCTTTACTTGCCTCTGTGCTGGTGATTGGAGTTAGCTGCTTTGCCTTCATCACTGCATCATACATTAGGATATTTTCTACGATGCTCAGATTTCTTGTGAAAGAAGACCAAAGAAAAGCCTTCTCTACTTGTATCCCTCATATCATTGTGATTTCTTTGTTCCTTATTTCAATTTGTTATGTGCACCTACAACCACAATCAAAATTTGGATCTATTAAAGACATAATCGTTTCAATATTCTATGCTATAATACCATTCACGCTAAACCCCATCATACACACAATTTACAAAATAAGCAGATAAAAGAGGCTGTAAGAGTAGTAATGAAGAGGCAGCTAGGTGGCGCAGTGGATCGAACACCAGCCTGAAGTCAGAAGGACCTGAGTTCAAATTTGGTCTCAGAAAGTTAACAGTCTGTAGCTGTGTGATCCTGGGCAAGTCAGTTAACCCCAATTGCCTCAGCAAAAAAAAAAAAAAAAAAAAAAAAAAAAAAGAGAGAGAGAGAGAGAGAGAGAGAGAGAGAGAGAGAGAGAGAGAGAGTAGTAATGAAAAGAAAGCATTTGTTAATAAATAAAGCATAAACTGTAGTTCTTTCCCAATATTGTTGAATCTAATTCATTCATAAATGACAAAACATATATAGGTAAATGTGTTATTTTCTTGCTTTATGGGTTGCTACTTGTCTACTTATCAATAGAGATGAATTATTGTTCTAAATGAGTCAAAAGATAATAGAGTTGACTTTGATATTATTAGTATCAGTAACATTTTGGGGCATAGTCAAAAATTCAAAACAATATAATTCCTTTAGGTTTTAGGTGGCTTATGGCAGCACAGCTTATAACATATACATAAGGAAGTATAACATGTAGGGCTTAGAGCATCCTTTTGCCAACTCAAATTCACTCAGATTCCTGTGGTCCCTTAGAGAAGGCACATATAATCTCCACAAAAGTGTTCTAGGGTCACATCTAGAGGATAAGAGCATGTATTTCTCTTTTTAAAGGTAACATGAATTTTTGGTATATGATTGTGATAGAATACAATCTAATGAATTGAAAGAAAAAAATAATATATTGAGAATATATTGACAGATAGTTGTTGAATTATGAGTTTCAAATGTTTTCTTAACTGCCAGATATTATTTTATAGGTATATTTTATTAACTAGAGCATTACCAAAAGTATAATAAAGAATCATTTGGAAGTGAATATGATGTAAAAAGAAATCTATCTTAAAATATTTACCCCACATTTTTGAAGCTCTTTTGCCTATGTGTCAATCAATATCATAATCACAGTATATCTATAACACCTGAGCTAACAAGCTAAACTGTTCCTCACAACACTTGGATCTCTGCTTTTCTGCCTTTTGAAGAATGTCTAAAGGAGACATTGTATTCTTCTAAGGGAAGTTGAGGGAAGAGGAATCACACAACTATAATACATATTCACTTCCATGAATGTTAATTAATATTTTTGAACTTCAATCCCATGAGCCTGAGAAAACTTTATTTGGCATCTTGCCTTTTTCACTCAGAAAAAAAAAAATCAGGGCAATGATCTTTGCTTTTCTGCATTTGGCTGAAGAGCAGGGACATTGTCTCCAGGGAGATGCAAGAAATATCCAACAAAGGTGAAATTGGTCCAGAGGGCCATTCTATCAAAAATGCTTTCCAAGTATAGGTACAAATACAGTAGGAAAAACTGAAGGAAATCCTGATTTAAAAAAAAAAATAGAACACAATTATCATGGCCAGGAAAGAAAGGGAACTTCATAATTTTCTGCTCATCCAGCCTGAACTGGGGGAACACTGCGTGTTTTTACCATTGCATAGGAATTCAGTAATATCACCTTTGAGCAGCTCACATTGCAGAAGCTGACAGCAAGGACACCTTTATTCAGGTTAGTTACAATAGGATTGAATGGCATGCTTTCCCTCTCCTCCATTTTCCCTGTTATTTTTTTCTCTCTTCATCTTTTTCTCTCTCTTCCTGTCTTCCTTTCTCTTTTTTCTCCTTCCTTTTCTCAATCCTATCCTTCCTTATCTCCTTCTTGCCTCATCCTTCCCTCTGTCTCATCGTTCCTTCTTTCCTTGAATTGTTCTTTCTTTCCTTGCTTCCTTCCTTCTTTCCTTTTCCCTTTCTCCCTCTCTCCCTTATCCCTCCCTTTCTCTCTTCCTTCCTTCTTTCCTCCTTCTCTCCCTCATTTCTTCTCTTTTTCCCTCCCTCCCTCCCTTCCTCTCTCTTTTTCCTTCTTTCCCTTTCTCCATTGCTTCCTTCCTTCCTATATTAGTCCTTCCTTCTGCCTTCTCTCTTTTTTCCTAGTCTTGTATTATTCCTTTTGTTCAAGCCTTTCTCTACTTTCATTCCTTCTTGGTAAAGGAAATGCATATCTTGTGAAAAGAAATAGAAATGGATGTGGGATGAAAGTTAAATATTTTAGTTTGTAGAATAGCAAAATCCAATCAAAATCCTCAGTTCCCTGGTAATACAGTGGGACAGTTCATATGCATGTGACTGTGTGAGTGTATGTGTTTGTTTCATAGTTGGGGCACTAGAATGGATCATAGAGATCCTCCATTCCAGTGAAGGCATATTAGGAATGAAAAAAACACACATATACAAAAAAGTGGCACATTTAATATTGCCCAGCTGGAAGTAGCTTACCTTAAATATGAACCCAGGTCTGCTGATTCCAAAGGCAGTGTCATTCCTCACAAAAAGGAAAAAGACATCATCATTGAGCTAAATAGTCACTCTGGTAAAAAAAGATGGAGTCCCATTACTCCTACTACATGTGAATTTTCCTAACGCACTGAAGAGGAGCAAATGGAAGGAAGAAGACAGTATATATCTGCAAGTGTTAATATTTCAAATTTAACAACTTATATGCTGAGCAGAGAAGCTTCAAATTTTTCCAAAGAGCTGGATTCAAAATTTGAACTACAACACAGGAGAAAGAAAACCAGAGAATTTAGCCATTTGTCACCTGAAAATGATATCTTCTTGCACCTTCAAACCCAGAAATATTACATCTCTCTAAACTCCTTTAAATATTTGTTAATCTCATATATTTAATAGTACTTCTATTAAATTATCCCCTTTCCCACTCAATTACTTGACTTCCAGTTAGCTGATGATCACTCTCTGACACTGTTCAGCCATAGATCTCACTACCTACCTGAGTAGAATTGGAACAAATGGTTAGTACATATAAAATTTTTAACCAAACTCAGTGTTTAGTGTTCCTTCTTTTGAAATATAATAAATTACTTATAAAATCAAACACCACTAGCCAACATAGTCATATAGAAAGCCAGAATCCCCATAGTTTATCCCAACAGCATCTTAGTACATTATCTCTGATAATAGCCTCAGATAGAGTGCTGAAAACCTCATTATCCCAATCTGAGAACTAATAGGCTAAAGAGATTCAATTTTAAACAAGTGTTTAAAATTATAATTTTGTGGTGGACCTCCATGAATTTTTGTCCCTTTGTTTGGATTTCTTGATGTTATATTCTTGGAAAACTTAATCTGAGGCTCATATATCATTTTGTATTTAATTGTTGCTTACCTTTATTCCTTTTTTATCATATTGATTGACAAAATTTTCTTTAATATCATTTCTATGAGCATTCATTTGTAAAACTGATTTTTAAAAAAGGATATAGCCCTTCTATGACAAAGCAGAGAGATCTCTATTCTTGGAGGTTAGAAGTGGTCCATCCACTCTGGAAAGTAATTTGAAATATTTCCCAACAAGTAATTGTATTGTGAATAACACCTTTTGACCCAGTGATATCATTTATTCCAGAAAAGATTAAAGAAAGTGGGAAAGAACCAATATGTGAAAATATTTTCATAGAAGTATTTGTGGGGGCACAAAACTGATAACTGAGGGGATGAGCTTTAACTGGGGAATGGCTAAACAAATTATGGTCTGCAAACAGGATGGAATTCTATTGCACTTTTAGATATGAAGGGGGTAATTTCAGTAAAAACCTGGGAAGATCTGTGTAAAATGTCACAAAATCAATTAAAGAAAAACAGAATAGTTTTCCGCATAGAAACACTTGGAAGTTCTAATGAACAAAATTTAAAAAATCATAATTATAAAAATGCATATTAAAACATGAAATCTGCTTTCAGATAGAAAGTCAATGGCTGAGAATACATATTGAAGCAGATTTTCTTTTCTTTATTCTTTCCATACTTTCTTTATTTCTTCTTTTTCCTTTCTTTCTTCCTCCATTCTTCCCTTCCTTTCTTCCTTTCTTCTTTCATTTCTTCCTTCCTTCCTTTTTTCCTTCTTTCCTTCCTTCCTTCTTTCCTTCCTTCCTTCCTTCCTTTCTTCCTTTCTTTCATCCTTCCTTCCTTCCTTCCTTCCTTTCTTCTGTCCTTCCTTCCTTTATTCCTTCCTTCCTTCCTTCTTTCCTTCCTTCCTTCCTTCCTTCTTCTTTTCCTTTCTTCTTTGACTTCTATTTTCATTCTTTCTTCCTCTCCATCTTTTAATGACAACTAATGTGGTCAATTCAATTTAAGTGAATATACAAATATATAATAGATTTTGTGTCACTTTTTAATGAATGGGGAAGAATGAAGAAAATGGCACAAATTTCAGAACTGAAAAAGAAAAAGGATATATAATAGATATGTGATTATATATGTATGTATATATTCAACATAACAAAATATATAACTTCTATGACAGAACATGATTGCTACTCTTCTCAAAATTATAAATTAAATGACTAGTAGAATGCTCTCAGAAAAATATGCAAACACTTCCATAAGAAGATAGAAAATGTCATGGTATACCTCCAAAATAGCAACAATGTTTTCAGATGATTATCTGGGAATGACATAACTTTTCTCACCATTATGATTCAAGACAACTCTAAAGGAGTTATGCTGGAAATATGCTATTTTTCCCAGATATAAAACTGATAGTGTCAGAATGTAGATTGAAGCATATTTTTTTAACTTTCTTTTTAGTCTATGTCTTCTTTTACATCATTGCTATAGAAATGTTTTGTGTAACTATACATGTATGTCATATATTTAATTACTTGCATTCTCGAAAAAGCGAGGAACAAAGAGAGACTGAAAGTTTCTTCCATCCAGTTTTAAAAATGAATGTTACACAATGATTTTATAAGTAACTGGGAAAAATAAGAAACTCAATAAAAAAAGACAAAAATAATGTAAAATGTTATCATGGAGAATAGATAACCAAGAAATTTCGCTTATCAATTGTCCCAAAGTATTAGATACTTAACCTGCAAAGGCTTATTTAGGGAAGTAGTGGACTTAAAAGAAAGAGTGATGGAACATCACAGCAGTGTGCTCTCTTGGATACTATTCCATATGAAAGAATTGTAGAGCTGAATGACTATAAACAATTCATTTTTTACTTGCCTGATGAATCTGAATCTTAGAAAAATGCAGTGATTAGAGGAGGAAAGCTTATGACCAGTTATGGTGAAAATAAGAAGAAGCAAAACTATTCACAGAAGGAGAGAGTTTGTCAACCAAGCCAACAGACTTTGCAATTTTCTATTCCTAAACAGAGGAAATATATTGTTGCATATGTTTGCCATTTATTTGCAATTATTTCTTTCAGTGGTAGGTGATGTAGAAGCATTGGTAGGATGCACAATTACAATTCCTTTCTCCACTGCCAGCAAAAGGAACCAGTATTTTTGAAGTTATGTATTTTTAAATTTCTGACTTCTAAGGTGCTCACAATTATTAATTTTGAAAAATGGAAAATAAATATAAAGAGAGGCTAAGATATCTCAGAGGACTTAAAAAGTTAAAAATCATCATTTCCATTGTTGTCTTCTGACATAGGTCACATTATCTTTACTGACATCTTTAGTCACAGATAATCCATGCATTACAGTAAAAAAAATTAATTTAGGGTCCTTGGAAGGATTACTTTTTGTCCATAAGTATTAAATTTTTTTAATAAATGGAATTTCCAAGTGCAGAAACTTTTTTTTTACCAGTGCATACCTTTAACTACCACAAAAGTTAGAGAATTATTGAAGTCCAGCTCCAATATAAGGATGTTTTAATGCAGGGGCCAGGTGGGAAGAATTCATTTTGAATTGTTCACATTTATTGATGATAGAAACTATATATGTATATACATATATATATATATGTATATATACATACATATCCAGTGGTTATAGTTTCAATACAAAATATACTCTTAAATATTCCTGTATGCTTTCTAACAACCTCAATTTACTCAGATTGAATAATTCAGCCCAGATTTTGGCTGCTCCAACAGAGATTTAAATACACATTAGAGTAAAATTATCATACTAATGTCCTCAAGTACCTTTCTCCCAAATGCCTTTAGTCTCCTTTGTGGGCTGCTTTTCCTGTCCTGAGTTCACCAGATGTCACTTTGATCTATTATAAAGCTGAGTTCGCATTTTGCTTCAGTACCCAGGTTTCTTTTCAATATATTTAAAAACATGTCTCTACTATTGTATATAGAAAAAGAAAGTTGGTGAGCTAAGCTACTGTAAATATCAAATCTGAAATGAATTCTTACTTCCTGCCACACTTCAAAACTTTAGAGGTTAACTGATTTGTTCAGGAACACTGTCAGTACATGAATGGGGCCTTACTGAATTAAGCATAAGAATGGAATAATTTCTTGTAGCCTTTGCAAATACTGTGTCCTTAATAATTGATGATTGAAGAACTGATTGATTTCTCCTTAGGCCCCTAGGTTGTTCAGTTGATGAAAGAATCAGAAAATGTCTAACTTGACTACCTCCATGACTGAATTTATGCTTATGAAGTTTACTGACACCAGAGAGCTGCAGATCTTGTATTCTTTCCTTTTCTTTGTCATTTACTCAGCAGGCCTGATGGGGAATCTCCTCATTGTCATCATCACCACCATGGACAGGAGACTCCACACCCCCATGTACTTTTTCATCAGAAATCTGTCCATCGTGGATGCCTGCTTCATATCAATAACTCTTCCTCCAGCATCAATTAATGCCCTGGTAAATAATAGGATTATTTCAGTTAATGGATGTGCAACTCAGATATTTCTGCTATTCTGGATGGCCTATGTTGAGTACACTTTGCTCACTGTCATGGCTCGTGATCGCTATGTTGCCATCTGCCAACCACTCCACTACCCTGTGATCATGAACCCTCGTGTCTGTATGCAGATGACCTTAACCTGCTTGTTCACTGGTATTTTGTATGCAGGTCTCCATACTGGTTTGACATTTCAGTTGTCTTTCTGCAAATCCAATGTGATCCACCAGTTCTTCTGTGATGTCCCCTCTCTCCTCAAGATCTCCTGCTCAGACACATTTTACAATGTGGGATCTCTACTTGTCTCTGTGCTGGTAATTGGTGCTGGCTGCTTTGCCTTCATCACTGCATCTTATATTCTCATATTTTCCACTGTGCTCAGATTTCCAGTGAAAGAAGATCAAAGAAAAGCCTTCTCTACTTGTATCCCCCATATTATTGTAGTTTCTTTGCTCCTTATTTCAATCTCTTATGTCCATCTACAACCACATTCAGATTCTGAGTCAATTAAAGATAAAATTATTTCAGTATTTTATTCCATAATACCTCCTTTTCTGAACCCTATTATTTATAGTCTAAGGAACAAGCAGATAAAAGAGGCTGTACGATTAGTAATGAGGAGATAGCTTTTGTTAATAAATGAAGCATAAATTCTAGTTCTTTCCTAATGTTGTGTATTTAATTTATTTACAAAAGAAAAATTCTGTATTAATATGTGTGTATGTGTGTGTGTGTGTGTGTGTGTGTAGCATTTTGTTAGGTTATTGGTTGCTATTTATCTGTTGATGGATAGAAATAAAGCACTAGTCTAAATGAATACACACTAGAATTGACTTTGATATTTGTAATATCAATATCATTCTTTAATGAGACACATTGAAAAATTCCAAATGATGTAATTCCTTTAGCTTATAGACAGCCTTTGGCTGCTCTGTATATTATATATACATAAGGGATTTATGCCACATGTGATTCACAGTTGTGTTTTTTCCCCCTCCAGTCAAATTGACACAGATAACTGTGTTCCCTTAGACCAGGAAGATTTCATCTCTATATAAGGGTACTAGCAATACATCTTAAGATTCATCGTATATCATTCTTTTTTTAAAGTGACATGAATTTTTGGTATTGATTTTTGTGGATTACAGTATACTGTGCTATAAGATGCAATGACCTCAATAATCTTAGAAAAACATGGGAAGTCTGGCATGCAAACCTATTTGCGTATAACAGTAGCCATCTCTAGTTGCCTGGAACGCATTTAATGTTTACTCATATTTTTATTCTACTATGCTATGAAAATGTTAGTTTTATTTCAAAATTTAGAATACTTTTTTAGAATACATTTTTTAAAATAAAATAACATTTTAAAATTTTCATCATTCTTATTATTTATAGCAAACTAAAAGGAATAGAAATTCACAGTTGGATACAACTTTATGTCCTTTGGAGGCTTGATTTTCTATTCACTGTGCTACATAGCTGTCTAACATAGGACTTCTCCTCAGTAATAAGAAATACAAAGAAAAAGATGAAAATTTTTAAAAAGGAAAAATCTTGTTCTATATGCCCCCAATGGCATATCCTTCTTTTGTAAAAAAAAAATGCAGTTATTGGGTAATTTCCCCAAGCATTTTATTCATTTTTTGATTTAATATTTTATTATCCCAAGTTGAAATGTGAAACAATTTTACATTTGTTTCAAAGGATTCATGACTTAATGTTTTGTGTTGTCTTCACTTACTAACATTCATTCAAAAAGACAGAGCAAAGGACTGATCTTTTAAGTTCTCAAATAGAGACTTACTAACAACTGACATGAATTAATTAATAATAATTCATTTTCAAAAATACAATGTTAGGGAAGAAAGATTAGATAATATTTGTTCAGAAAACAATCTGGAGTATGCAGTGACTTCAAACTTAATATAAGTTAGAAGTGGTGGTGCAGACAAATAGACACTAAAGTCAGGAATTGGAGTTAAGTGACTTGACTGGGGTCACACAACAAGTAAATGTTAATTATCTGAGTTTAGATATGAAGTTAGATGCTTCTAACTCCAGAGATGCTGGTCTATCTACTACACCATTTATTTGCCCAAAATATTGTTTTAATAGAGAAAAAGCTTCGAAGAATAGAGAGATAGTGATCTCTACAGAACTCTTCCCTTATGCCATCTAATGTGGTTCATAATGTTCAGCACTGATATGTTGGAATATTAAGAGGAGCAACTAACATGGTGAAGGGAAAGAAGTCCAGGTCCTTTGAGAAGAGCTGAAGGAACTAGGCTTGTATTGCTTGGAGAAGAAAAGATTCAGTGGGTCAGATGAGAGTAGGCTCCATTTATTTGAAAGACAGGCCTGTGGAACATGGTTTACAATGTTTTCTGAATGATCCTACAATTCAGAATGAAGATTCTAGTGTGAGGATTGTAACAAAGGGTATTTAGGCTTGAATTTGGGAAACAAGATCTAATAATTAGAGTTATGTAAAAACTGTATGGGTTACTGCAGAATGGGGTGGATCCCTCAAGCAGAAACTTGCCATTCCATTCTATGTATGTCATAGTTTGGTTTCCTTTTTTGTTTGGTTTAGACCACATGGCTACTGAGTCCTTTAAGCTCACAGTTTTGTGAATCTGTGATTTTGGGGGATCTAGGACAAAAATCTCTTCAAAATACCAGTTTCAAATCAATGGATCCACCTTATCTGAAGGGTTCTTGAAATATGGAAGACTTTCTCTGTTTTCATGTCCACCTCCTTATCAACTTAATTATCTTTAAATCTCACCACTACAATGTCACCTTCTGTAAGAGGTTTTTCCCAGTTCTTCCTTATTTGGGTGCTTTTGAGACTTAATTTATGTTGTAATGATTATATTTAGACAGTTATTTTTAATTTATTGTGTGTCCCATTGTGTCATCCCTTTTAAAACCAAGAACAGATTTTGTCTTTCTTTGTACCTCACTATTTAATGCAGTGACAGACATTTAGTGATAATTAATAATGCTTATTGAGTGCTTTACTGATAAAATACATGGTTAAGTCACTGTGTGTATGTATTTTTCAGCAATATACTCATTGAAGTTACTTCAAAACAAAACTTCTTCTCCAAGTGTGTTCATGCCTTGAAATGAACTTTCCATTCAAAAAACCCCCCCAAAAACCCAAAAATTACCTTATCTGTGTAATTCAAAAAAATTACATTGAACAAGGGTTGTGGGCTGCCAAATTTGTATAAAAGGAATGATTTAAGCAGGTCCTGAAATTAATTATTCTGCAAGGCATGATGATAAAAATCCATATGAGTCCTTAAATGCACATCATGAATGCATAAAGGATCAAAAGTGAGTTCCTCATTTATAAAATGAAGAAATTTTACTTGATAAGACTAAAGCAACTTTCTGCTCTAAACAATTCTGCATGGTGTTCTGAAAAAAAAAAAAGGTCTGGGACTCAGGGAATGTCTTGGATAGATGTGTATTGTCTAGAGACCAATGCTGCAAAGTTTGGGAAGTTAATCATCAGGATGACTCAAAAGCAATGGATTTTCATATAATAGAGACTCTCAGAAAGGATCGACTAATTAATCCACATGCACTTACCTAAAGCGTACTATATACCAGGCACTATGGTAGGTGTAGTAAGTATGAATACGATGACTGAAATCAGCCCAATTCTTTAGTCTAAGCATTTGTTAAATGCCTACTGTGTTCCAGACCCTGTAATAAGCAGGGGGTTAACATAAATTGGAAACACAAAGCAGCCTCTCAAGGACCTCATAATCTAATTGGAAAAAGAACTTGCAAACCATGGAGGTACAATTTGTGAACCTGGGAAATCACTGACCCAGTCACTTCAACAACACCATGATAGGTTAACACAGATGCCCTCTACAACTAGTCTACAACTATTCTCAAATTTCTGATCTCATGCATTGCCTTCTCATAAAATTTTATATTGAATTATTCTAGGAGATTAGCACCCAGCATGGCACCTGACATCTAGAAGGTTCTCAGTAAGTATTTATTGATTGATTTATTAGAGGCTTTAATGGGAAAGTACATAAAAAAGTACTTCTGAGGAAACAGATATCTCTTGTTAATGAACTAATAGCACAAATGTTATTAGAGTACAATTTCTGCACCTAGTTGATTAATTGAGATACATTTTCATCTGGTTCAAACTAAGTAGAATGTGTTGTGGGCCACATGCAGCAGGTGAGTTGTTTGTTTGTTGATATGTCTGTCTCAGTTAATCATCTCTAGTCACATCCCCAGATTTTGTTCAGGATGTATCCTTTACCAAATAGACACTGTTAGGACTTCCAGGGGTAGAGCCAAGATGGAGGGGATCAGACATGACTCTCTGTAACCTCCTCTAACCTTCCCTCAAACCAACAGCAGATGAAACCTCTAGACTGGTTTTGAAGTCAAAGAATCCACAATATCTGGAGTACAATCATTTCTAGAAGAAGTTACCTTGGAAGAACTTCAAAACCATTCTGTTTCAATTGGGCAGGGGGTTCTCTGCCAAACCCAGACTATAGCACAGGGAGACCTGGGCAGGGAGATGGAGCTGGAGCAACAGTCAGAATGTTGTGGCTTCCACACACCAGGGAGTTTTTTGTGGGCATCTTGAGCCTATCTGTCCTGTTTGTAAGCAGATGGTTTAGCAGATCTGCTTTTTGTGGGGGTAGATTCTGAACTACTGAACCCCTGAAGAGCACTGGACCTAGCTGCCATTACACAGCACTCTCAAGCAATTAGTCAATCAGCAGAACTGTCCAGTCCTGGAAATTAATCAATCAGCCGAACTGTTCAGCACCTGAAATAACTCAATCAGCAGAAGTGCCCCAAGGCAAATTAAAGCAGCTCTCCCTTTTTTGCCTTGAACAGACATCACACCTTAAAAAATGGATGAAAAAAACAAAAAGAACTCTCACTATACACAGCTTTTATGGAGAGAGGGAAGAACAGAACTCAAATCCTGAGGTCCCTAAAAGTAAAGCAACTCCAGAAAAAGCCTGAAATAGAAACATAAGCTGGAACCCATGTCACAAGGCTTTCTTTGACGTTTGCATAACGGATCTTAAAAGAGATTTAGAAAAAAGATTGGGAAATGGTCAAAGGATATGAACAGACAATTTTCAGATAAAGAAATTAAATCCATTTCTAGTAATATGAAAAGGTGATCTAAATCACTATTGATCAGAGAAATGTGAATTAACACAATTCTGAGGTACCACTACACACCTGCAGATTGGCTAAAATGACAGGACAAGATAATGATGAATGTTGGAGGGGATGTGGGAAGGCTGGGCCACTGATGCATTGTTGGTGGAACTGTGAACGGATCCAGCCATTCTGGAGAGCAATTTGGAACTATGATCAAAAAGTTATCAAACTGTGCATACCCTTTGACCCAGCAACATTTCTATTGGGCTTATAACCCAAAGAAATCATAAAGGAAGGAAAGGGCCCCACATGTGCAAGAATGTTTGTGGCAGCCCTTTTTGTAGTGGCTAGAAACTGGAAACTGAATGGATTCCCATCAATTGGAGAATGGCTGAACAAATTATGGTATATGAATGTTATGGAATATTATTGTTCTGTGAGAAACGACCAGCAGGATGATTTCAGAGAGGCCTGGAGAGACTTGTGTGAACTGATGCTGAGCGAAATGAGCAGAACCAAGAGATCATTATACACAGCAAAAACAATACTATATGATGATCAATTCTGATGGGCATGGCTCTCTTCAATAATGAAATGCTTCAAACCACTTCCAATTGTTCAGTGAAGAAAGCCATATATACCCAGAGAGAGGGATGTGAAATGTGGACCACAACATAACATTTTCATGCCCTCGATTGATATTTGCTTGCTTTGTTTCCTTTATCTGATTTCTCTTTCTTGTAGATATGATTTTTCTTGCACAACAATGATGTGTGGAAATATATATACATATATTTGATTTGTCAAGTATTTTAACACAATTATCATGTAGTGGATATCCTGCTATCTAGGGGAGGGGTGGGGGCCGGGGGGGGAATTTGTTTGTAGGGTTTGTAAGGGTTAATTTTGAAGAATTACTCATAAATATGTTTTTCAATTAAAAAATAAATAAATAAATAAATAAAAACAAAATAAATAATTTTGACTATATCAAATTAAAAATTTTTGTACAAACAAAACTAATGCAGACAAGATTAGAAGGGAAGCAATAAACTGGGAAAACATTTTTACATTCAAATGTTCTGATAAAGACCTCATTTCTAAATTATATAGAAAATTGACTCAAATTTGTAAGAATCCAAGCCATTCTCCAATTAATAAATGGTCAAAAGATATGAGCAGACAGTTTTCAGATGAAGAAATTGAAACTATTTCTAGTCATATGTAAAGGTGCTCCAAATCACTATTGATCAGAGAAATGCAAATTAAAGCAAATCTGAGGTACCACTACACACCTCTTAGATTGGCTAAGATGAAAGGAAAAGATTATGATGAATGTTGGAGGAAATGTGGGAAAATTGGGATACTGATACATTGTTAGTGAAATTGTGAATGGATCCAACCATTCTGGACAGCAATCTGGAGGTATGCTCAAAGAGCTATCAAAATGTGCATACTCTTTGACCCAGAAAGGATACAAGCCCAAAGAGATCTTAAAGGACTGAAAGGGACCCACATGTGCAAAAATGTTTGTAGCAGCCCTTTTTGTAGTGGCAAGAAACTGGAAACTGAAAGGATGAAAATGGCTAAATACATCATGGTGTATGAATGTTATGGCATATTGTTGTTCTATAAGAAACGATCAGCAGGATGATTTCAGAGAGGCTTGGAGAGACTTCCAGGAACTGATGCTGAGAGAAATGAGCAGAATCAGTAGATCATTATACATGGCAACAAAAAGACTATATGATGATAATTCTGATGGACATGGTTCTCTTCAACAATGAGGTGATTCAAACTAGTTCTTATTGTTCAGTGATGAAGATAGTCACATACATCCATAGAGAGGCCTGTGGGAACTGAGTATGGACAGCAACATAGCATTTTAATGCTTTCTGTGAATGTTTGCTTGCATTTTGTTTTCCTTCTTAGGTTGTTTTTTTTTCCCTTTCTAGATCCATTTTTTTTGTGCAGCAAGTTAACTGCATACATATGTATACATATATTGGATTTATCACATATTTTAACATATTTAACATGTATCAAACTACCTGTCATCTAGGAGTGGAGGTGGGAGAAAAGAAGGAAAAAATTTAGAACAAAATTTTTGCAAAGGTCAATATAGAAAAATCACTCATATGTTATATAAATAAAAAGCTTTAATAAAAAAGGAAAATAAATAAACAAAAAACACTCAATACTGATAGTATATCTGTAACATCTGATCTAACAAGCTAAACTACTCCTCAGGACACTTGGATCTCTGCTCCCCTGCCTTTAGGAGAATGTCTGAGGGAGACATTGTATTCTTCTGAGGGAAGTTGAGGGAAGAGGAATCACACAATTATAATACATATTCACTTCCATGAATGTTAATTAATATTTTTTGAACTTCAACCCCATGAGCCTGAGAAAACTTTATTTGGCATCTTGCCTTTTTCACCCAGAAAAAAATGTTACCTCAGGGCAATGATCTTTGCTTTTCTTCATTTGGCTGAAGAGCAGGGACATTGTCTCCAGGGAGATGCAAGAAATATCCAACAAAGGTGAAATTAGCCCAGAGGGCCATTCTATCAAAAATGCTTTCCAACTATAGGTACAAATACAGTGGGAAAAACTGAAGGAAATCCTGATTTAAAAAAAATAGAACAGAATTATCATGGCCAGAAAAGAAAGGAAACTTCATAATTTTCTGCCCATCCAGCCTGAACTGAGGGAACACTGCATGTCTTTACCATTGCATAGGAATTCAGTAATATCATCTTTGAGCAGCTCACATTGCAGAAGCTGACAGCAAGGACACCTTTATTCAGGTTAGTTACAATAGTATTAAATGGCATGCTTTCCCCATCCTCCATTTTCCCTGTTATTTTTTTCTCTCTTCCTCTTTTTCCTCTTTCTTCCTGTCTTCCTTTCTCTTTTTTCTCCTTCCTTTTCTCCATCCCATCCTTCCTTTTCCCCTTCTTGCCTCATCCATCCCTCTGTCTCATCCTTTCTCCTTTCCTTACATTGTTCTTTCTTTCCTTGCTTCCTTCCTTCTTTCCTTTCTCCCTTTCTCTCTATCT
>JAJPUD010008620.1:56050-86389 GCA_023553655.1 Myrmecobius fasciatus | reverse complement strand
TGATTGATGTTTGCTTACATTGTGTTTCCTTTATCTGATATATCGTTCATGTAGAAAATATTTTTCTTGCACAACAATGATAAGTTTGGAAATATGTATACATATATATTCGATTTGCCAATATTTTAACATAATTAACATGTAGTGGATATCCTGCCATCTAAGGGAGGGGTGGGGAGTTGGGGGGAAAAATTTGTAACAGAAAGCTATGTAAGGGTTATTGTTGAAGAATTACCCACACATATGTTATGCAAATAAAAAAAGACCTTTCCTTTAATTTTATTTTTTTCTCAAGAGTATTTCATTTCTCCAAATACTCATAAAGGTAGTTCTCAACATTCACTTCTTTTTTTAATAAGAGCTTTTTATTTTCAAAATACATATAAAGATAGTTTTTCAATATTTACCCTTGCAAAAGCATATGTTCCAAATTTTTCTTCTTCCCTAACCTCCCCCCTCTTCCCTATACAGCAAGAAATCCAATATGTGTGCAAATCTTTTATACACATTTCCACCTTTATCTTGTTGCACAAGAAAAATCAGATCAAAAAGGAGAAAAAATTAGAAAGAATAGAAAGAAGCAAGCAAACAACAAAAGAAGTAAAGATACTGTCTTGTGATACATACTCAGTCCCCACAGTATTCTTTCTGCATGCAAATAGAGCTCTCCATCACATATATATTGGAAATGGCCTGTATTATCCCATTGTTGAAAAGTCATAGTCATCAGAATTAATCATTACATAATTTTCCTGTTCAATGTTCACTTGGTGCTATTTATTTCACTTAGCATCAGTTCATATAAGTGTCTCCAGGCCTCTCTGAAATCATCCTGCTGATCCTTTCTTATAGAACAATAATATTCTGTAACATTCATAAACATAACTTATTCAGCTATTTTTCAATTGATGGGAATCTATTAAGTTTCCAGTTTCTTGCCACTACAAAAAGGGTTGCCACAAACATTTTTGCACATGTGGGTTCCTTTCCCTCCTTTACAATCTCTTTGGAATATAAGCCAAGTAGAAACACTGCTGGGTCAGAGGGTATGTACAGTTTTATAGCCCTTTGGGCATAGTTCCAACTTGCTCTCTGGAATGGTTGGATCTGTTCACAACTCTGCCAACAAGGTATTAGTGTCTCAGTTTTCCCCATTCCCTTCCCCACATTTATCATTAACTTTTCCTGTCATCTTAGTCATTCTGAGAGGTGTGTAGTGGTACCTCAAATCAAGTTTACTTCTGCAGGATTTTATGTTCCAAATTTTCCCTTCCTCCCCAAGGAATCCAAAATATACTAAACATGTACAATCCTTCCAAACACATCTCCATATCTTTCATATTGTGAGAGAAAAATCAGACTAAAAGGGATAAAAAAAACCATGAAAAAGGAAAAGTAAATAATAAAGATGAAAATAATATGCTTCTATTCACATTCAGTCTTCATCGTTTTCTTCCTCTGGATGATGGTGGCATTTTCCATTTCAAGACTGTCAAAATTATTGGAATTGTCCTATATCTCTTTCTTACTCAATGAAGTGAAGCTCATGTAAAGGAGAAAACTCTATTATACAATGAGCAGTATTTTAAATTCTTCCTCAAATTGGAAAGTAGAAAAAATGCAGAGTTAATAGTTTAATGGTTCAGAAGAGAAAGAGAATAAGAACTGAAAAAGGTAAGGCTATTAGGGAAAGCTTCAGAAAAAAAGGTAGCAGTTGAGTTTTTAAAAAGGATAAAAGGAGGGCAGCTAAGTAGAACAGTGGACAGAGAACCAACTCTGGAGTCAGAAGGCCCTGAGTTCAAATTTAGCCTCAGATACTTGACCCTAATTGTGTGACCCTCAGCAAGTCACTTAACCTTGATTGCCTCATCCAAAAATAAATCTTTATACACATATTTATGTATATATACATTTCTATGGAAAAATATCATTTAGTGGTACATGTGGAAATTGACTCCCTGAGTCAATTTCTTATTTTAGGCTTATTCTGGAATGACAATAGACCATCATCAGGGTATATACTTATACATGTAAACATATGTCCTATGTTTGTGATCCTCATCCATTTTACAGTGCTAAGGATAAGGTAAAAAGAGTTCTCTTTTAAGGTTTTTGAATGATATGCATGTAGCACCTGCAGAAGCAGTTACTAGATTGTTTCTTCATGGGGATAATACCTAAATATGATAGTAATGGACACTGAATTGGAAGCACAGCTATTCCAAATGCTATTAGGAACATGTTCCTGGGCTTTCTGAATAAGAGTCTGAGAAGAGATGGTTATCAAGGTGATTGTGGTGGTGATAGATCAACTTACTTGCTGCATGCTGCTGCCTTGTTGCTCCAACTAGTCTGACTTGCCAGCTCCTAGAATAGTGGTTTATTATTCCCCTTTTGAGGAGACAGCAAACCCCAGAACAATAAACACAGAGAACATCACAAGGAAAAGTAAAGGGAAGGAATTGGTGAATACCAATCAGCTCTTATAATCTCAGTGTCAGTCTAGTGTTACCCAGCTAGGCATTCTTCTAGACAAATATTTTCTTCAAGAAATATTTTTATTTTCAAGACCAAATATTTTATGTTCAGAGTAAACATTTTAAAATACATTTCTTGAGATAAAGTATCCAATGAATCCAGCTTTGGGGGAAAATATGTCTAGTATTATGTCTCATTTTTAGCATATATGGTAATATATAGAGAGAGTTTTTTTTTTAAAAACCTGGACAGTTTAATTTCAAACCCTGTAAAGTATGGTTGACTAGTAGGCAGATGTATTGAACATTTAAGTAAAATGAAGCAAAACAGATAGCAGTGCCTACTTAACTTTTAAAATATTCATTTTGTTGAGTCTTTAAGGGAAGAAAATATATATATTATGAAAATGAATAATGTAAAATAACTATCCGAGCAAGAACAGTCCTTTGAGATCAGCTTGTCCACAGTCTATTTTGTAGATGTTGTAAAAAACAACAACCCAACAACAACAAAAACTTATGCCTTGTTTTTTTTTCTTATTATGTTCCTAATATCAATACATACCTTTAAATTATTCTTTTTTCAAAGAAAAAATTAAGGTAATATTCCATGTTAAAGACATTCAGGCAACTCTATGAGAGACAGTACAACACACTGTTTACAGTGATGACATTGGAGTTCATACCCTGGTAGTCTCAGTAATTGATCTATATGATTTAGTGAAAATTTATTCTTTTCTCTGCCTCTTACTTTTCTCAAATGCAAAATGAAGTTGGACTACATGATGACTAAGTTGCCTTTCACATCTCTGAGGATGTATTGTATTAAAACAGTTTTGAAAGTCAAATGGTCTTTAAGGTGGGTTATCTGCAAAATCCAGCCAAAATACTCCTAAGATTTCTTGTATTCTTCAGGCAATAAACACTGTTTGACCTGAGCTAACTGAACATATGCATGCTGCCAAAGGAATATTTGTCATCATACATCAGTAAAACAGGCAATAGAGGAATTTAATGGCACAAATATGATAAAAGTCCAATCCAGCTATATTAGTCACTGCTTGTCCATCTCTGGATTCTGTTGATGACCTTAGAAGTTTTACTAATGGACAATTATTTTTTTTGTTAAAATGTAGAAGTATCTACCTATTCCAAAAAATATCATGATTTTCCCCAGGATGTCCTTGTACCTAAGATAGTTAAAACTTAACAGAAGGTTCTCTTTCCTGATAACTAAGGCAAGTATGAACTTTCAGAGATGAATATAGTTAGCAAACATTTTACTTGATAATGTTTCTTTGTGTTATCAGTCACCAATCCTTAGGTCTTGCTAACCAAAAGTTTTGGGGAAAAACCTCTATTTTTGTAAAATTTTAATCTTTACAACTAACAAAAACAAAATATAATTGGATTTATGAACTCAACCATTTGGATAAATTTAATTCAACATATAACATAGGAGCTCTTATCTACACACTGGTAAGTAATGCAAGAATAAATAAGACATGGCTCTGACTTCAGACCTGACTTCAGAAAGTTTATATTGCAAAAGGAGATTGAGAGTGGAGTACTTAGTTTGTGTAATCACTAGTTTAGATATTATGATGACACAACATGAAAGGAAAGCTACACATTTCAACATAAGATTTTCAAGTTGCATGAAGGTAAACAGTTTGGTGCTCTCAAATATTAAACCAGGCATAAGCAGACATCAGTTAAGATATTAGCATTGTCATTTACTATTCTTGTGATTTTGACCAATAACTTAGTCTCTTTACTTATCAAATAAAATATAATAAAGCTCAATTTAATGACTTCTAAGGAAAGTGTTTTAATGAATTTTAAAGCACAATATAAATGTGAGCTAATAATAATTTAAATGACTTGCTTTATTTATATTTTTTAACATTTATTTCTTTTTAAGTATTGATTTCCAAACTCTGTTCCTTCCTGCAATTCTTCCATCATCCATGGAGAAACCAAGCAAAAAGATTTCAGTGATACATGCAAAATCATTCAAAACATATTTCCATATAAGTCATATCACAAAAAGACAAAAAATGAAGTTGGAAAATTATACTTCAATTTTTACTCAGAGTTCCCTAGTTCTTTTCCTGGAAGTGAATAGCACTTTTTTTTAAATCATAAAAGCTTTCAAATCATATTAGATCACAGTGGTCAAATCTTTCACAGTTGATCATTACAATATTGCTGTTACTGTGCACAGCAATCTCTTGCTTTTGTTTCTTTATTTTAACTTCAATTTGCATCCCATTTATAGGTTTTGACATTTTTCCTAGTATATTTTCTCATCATTTCTTCTAGCACAATAATACTTTAATAGATAAAAATGCTATAACTTGTTCACTCATTTCCCAATTAGTATGCATTCCATCAATTTCCAATTCTTTGCCACCACAAAAAGCTATTATGCTTTTATTCTTTTGTCCTTTTCCTTTTTCTTTGCTCTTTTTCAGGGTACAGACCTAATAGTGATATTGTGGGATCAAATGTTTTATAGATTAGTAGCCCTTTGGACATAGTTCTAAATTATTGGATCAGTTTAAAACTGAACTAATATTTTGTTATTTCACCTATTTTGTCTCATTCATGTTTGTCATTTCTAATAGCTTTGAGGTGTTATAATTTGAATTTCTCTGATTTATATTTAGAACATTTTATCATGTGATTATATATAACTTTCATATATTCTATAAAGTGGCTCATTTTTTAATACAAAATTGACTCAGTTCCCTAAATATTTAAGAAAGGTGGTTTTTAGTAGAGAAGCTTGTTGCAACTTTTGCCACTATCACGAGCAACTCTGAGGCTCACTGCTGGTGCTGTGGCTGCCTCCTATCCATATGTAACAAAGATCTGCTCCTGATATCCTAAATTATCTTAGACTGGAAAATCGTCTCACTCTGGTCTTTTGTTGTCTCTACAATTCCAAAATTTGACTTGAAGTTTTATTTTTAAGTTTTTTGGAATGGTATGTTCAGCTGGACAGCTGCCTCTACTTTGCCATGCTGGCTCTACCCCTTCATGAACTATTCAGATAGATAATATTGTACTTATTGGCCTATTTATGTAGGATCACTATTGACATTGTTTCCATACTTCAAATAAAAAGTGAAATATCCATGCCATTTTGCTATATGGAGAAAGCTTCAAGTTAATTTTTTTTTAGAAAACATGGTACAATTGTCCATACATATTATATTTAAAAATTAGTCTTTACATGGATATTTCTTATCTACAGATTTAAATCAACATTATTTCATTGCTTGGTTTAAGATATATTTGACCATTTCAATTGCCAAAGGATAACATACTATCTTTCTTTTAATCAGTCTTCTGCAGCTTAATGACAAATAGTTTAATTTGGGTCCCCAGAAATCGGGGGAAGGGGGAAGATACTAATTCTTTGAGCAGTTGCCATTATAAATACTCTTATGGCTTTATGCTAAAAATGTTATCCATTACTTTTAGATAGGAATCATTAAAGACTGTCTGATGGATTTTTTAAAAAGATTTTTACATGCTGGAAATATAAATTTAACTAAATGAGTATATGTGGCTCATTTGAATTGATGTGTATGTACTTGGGTAAAATATATCTGATTATCCTTAATTTATATCAAGAATATCTAGAGTAAATTAGGATTTTTATAGTAATGCTAGGAGTTTGTCTTCTACAGAGTTTATTAAGTGAAAATGAGGCCATAATAATTGAAAAAACAGCTTAAATTCTAAGATAATTAATTCAGCTTCATTTACACTGTTAACAATTTTTTTCCTGGATAGTAACTTGTTGATAGCTTCCTCTACAGCAATCTTAATCAAAATATATTCTTAGAGATTTTATACACACACACACACACACACAAACACACACACACAAAAACGCATATGTAAGCATGCATGTGAATGTGTGTATTTGACTGAAATAATACTGAACCTACTCTATGAAATGTATTCAATATATAATTTTAAATAGTATATAAAGATGAGCTTCCCCCAAAAAAATATTCAAGTAACTAGCAGCTATGGCAAGAATTTTCCATTGAATACATGGCACATTGTTGTATTATTCCGGGAATAGCTAAATTACAATTCAGATGGAAAAAGTCTGGGACAACAACTTGTACTGTTGGGTTAATGTGAATAATTTGTGTGAAACAAAAAATGGAGATGCTGATGACTTTCCTATGGCTAATGAAAAATACAATTTTTCTATAGTAAAGGTTTTATCATATTATTCCACTGCTCAGAACACTTTTGTGTCTCATTGTTGATGTTTTGTTCACTAGGCAGGAGAGATACATATTAATACACATTGCTTTATCAATCATTTTGGGAGAGAAAATCTGAACAAAAGGGAAAAACCATAGGAGAATAAAAAAAAAAAAAAAACAGAAAAAAGAAGTGAACATAGCATGTGGTGATTTACCTTCAATCTCCATAGTTCTTTTTCTGGATGTAAATAGCACTTTCTGGCCAAAGGCTATTGGGATTTCTTGGATCACTGAACCACTGAAAGGAACCAAATCTTTCATGTTGACCATCACACATTCTTGCTATTACTGTACATATTCTTGGCTCTGCTTGTTTTGCTCAGCATCAGTTCATATAAATCTTTCCAGGCCTTTCTTTAATCAGCTTGTTCATCAGTTTTTATAGAACAATAATATTCCATGATTTTCATATACTACAACTTATTCAGCCATTCACCAATTGATGGGCATCTACTCATTTTCCAATTCTTTGCTACGAGAAAAAAAAATCTGCTACAAACATTTTGTACATGTGGGTCTTTTTCCCTCCTTTATGATTTCCTTGGGATACAAATCCAGTTATGGCACTGCTGGTTCAAAGGGTATTCCAGCTTTTATCGCCCTTTGGACATACTTGCAAATTGCTCTCCAGAATGATTGGATCATTTCACAACTCCACTTACAATGTATTAATATTCCATTTTTCCCACATCCTGCCTTTTCATTTATCATTATTTTTCCCTATCAACTTAGCCAATCTGAGAGATAGGTATCTCACAGTTGTTTTAATTTGCATTTCTCTAATCAATAATGATTTAGAGCATTTTTTTCATATCACTATTGATGGATTTCTTTTCTTTTTTTGAAGCTTTTTATTTACAAAACATATGCATGAGTAATTTTTAACATTGATTCTTGCAAAGCCTTTTGTTCCAAATTCCCCCTCTCTCCCTCCATCCCTTCCCCTAGATGGCAGTTAGTCCACTACATGTTAAATGCTACAACATCCAATGTTGTAATCCAACGTTAAATCCAATATATGTATACATATTTATACAGTTGTCTTGCTGCACAAGAAAAATTGGATTAAGAAGGAAAGAAAACAAAATGTAAGCAAACAACAACAGAGAGCATGAAAATGCTATATAGTGATCCATACTCAGTTCCCACAGGTCTCTCTCTGGGTGTACATGGCTTTCTTCATCACTGAACAATTGGAACTGGTTTGAATCATCTCATTGTGGAAGAGAATCATGTCCCTCAGAATTGATCATCAATCATCATATAATCTTGTTGCCATGTATAATGATCTCCTGGTTCTGCTCATTTCACTCAGCATCATTCATGAAAGTCTTTCCAGGCCACTTGGAAATCATCTTGTTGGTCGTTTCTTACAAAACAATAATATTCCATGGCATTAATATACCATAATTTGTTCAGCCATTATCCAACTGATGGGCATCCATTTAGTTTCCAATTTCTTGAATGGCTTTATTATTGTCATCTAAAAATTGTCTGTTCAAATTCTTTGACCATTTATCAGTTGGGGAATTACTTCTATTCTTATAAATTTGACATAGTTTTTAATATTTTTCAGAAATGAGACTTTTATCAAAAATACTGGCTGTAAAGATTTTTTTCCAGGTTTGTATTTTTTAAATCTTGTTTCTGTTGGTTTTCTTTGTGCAAAAAACATATTCATTCAATATAACCAAAGTTCTCTGTTTTGATTTTTATAATAATCTCTAGTTCTTCTTTGGTCATAAATTCCTCCCTTCTCCAAAGATCCGATAGATAAATTATCCTTTATTCTGCAAATTTACTTATGGTATCATTCTTTATACCCAAATCATGTATTTGGCCTTATTTTTGTATGGGAAATGAGATTTTGACCTGAGTGCAAATCCAACCTCAAAATTAACTATGTAATCCTGAAGAAGTCATTTAATCTAGTTTCTCTCAGTTTACTCATCTGTAAAGTGAGTTGGAGAAAAAAATTACAAAACTACTCCAGTATGATTGCCAAAAAAACACCAAGTGGAAGCAGGAAGTACCAAACATGACTAAAAGGACTGAACAAGAAACAGTAATACATACCGCTTTCAGGTTTGCAAGCTGTTTTACACATCATATTTCATTTGATCCTCATAATAATCCTGAGAGGAGTTATTCTTATTATCCTCATTTTATAGTTAAAAAAAAAAAAAAACTAAGTCAGTCAGAGGTTACCCAACTAATTAGTATTTAAGATTAGATTTGAACTCATGTCTTCTGACTCCATGCCCAGCAATTTTTTCCCTGATAAATGATGGTGGATGGTGATGATGAAGTTATATATCTTTTTCAAAGTACAAAATACCACGTGGCACGGTAGGAAAAACACTTTGGACTTTCTGTCCCAGGCTCTGCCACCCACAAAGTGGTATTGTTGGACAAGTCCTCCCTTCTCTTGCCTCAGTTTCCTGAATAAAATGAGTAGTTTAAATAAAATGTTCTTTGAGCACAGATCCTCAGACATGAAGAAAATAAAGAAAATAAAATTCTATATGTAATGGGGAGATGGAATTTGTTATTCCAATTGTGAATGTGAAACCTGTTTTCAAAAAAATATCCAGTAAACAAGCATGTTTAGGCCTGACAAGTCCAAGTGTAGTAAACAGTGCTAATAATTTAAGTGTTTATGTTTCCATTTCCAAATGTGCTACATATCCATTTGGTTTGATGCTTCATAAATGAAAGAAGAAAAAGAAAACTAGAGTTTAAAAAATGTTTCCTTTGTAATGACATTTTGTCAGCTGATTAATCACTTCTGTTACACAGCATGAGTGCCATATGTTAACTGGAGAAGGGAGAATTATTATAAGAAATACAAGAAATACATCTCCTAATGGATGGTTGGAAAGTTTTTGAACTATAAAATGAAAGAAAAAATACCAACACCCTTACAATGTTGTCTGCAGAAACATGTTTTTTTTGATTCATGTGAAAGATAAGCTTCAAAATGAGTTTTCTTCAGAAATCAGAATACCTTTTCATGTGCTTCCTATGGTCAAAGTTTGAAGTGCTTATAAAAGTGTTCATTATCCCAAACTCAAAGAATTAAAATTATAATTTTTAAAAATCCAGTGAAATAGTCTTAGATCTGTGAGCAATTCTTTCTAACCCTAGCTACTTTACAGCTAATTATAAGCCTTTGATATTACTGAAAAGTTCTGTCTATTCAGTGACTATGCTCTAAATTATTTAGACTTCATAAGCAGTTTTCATGGGCAAAAGGGACACTGAAAATCGAGTCTATTCTTCAGCTATTTCAAGTGAAAGAAAAAATATAATATTTTTTCTATTGAGGAAAAAAGACCAGCAATTTGGGACAATGTGGTTCTGTTGATTATTTTATAATTTGTAAATTCAATATATTATCCTCAATTAGGTAAGTCAGTGCATTGTAATATAAAGTTCTGCAGGTAATAATCTAACTTTTATACAACACAGTAAGTCTTGCAATGAGATTTATAGATATTATTTTACCATATCACCATAATGACCCTGGTACAATATTATCTTCATTTTACAGTTTGGGAAACTGGGGTACATAACAATTAGACCATCACCTAGTGTAGCATAGCTAATAAGTATTTTTTGCTGTTTAGTAATTTCAATTTGGTTTGACTCTTGATTACCTCATTGGGCTTTTCTTGGCAAAAATCCTGGATTTTTGTCATTTCCTTCTCCAGCCCATTTTATAGATAAGGAAACTGAGGTCAAAAGGACTAAGGGACTTCCCAGCATCACACATCTAGTAAGTGTCTGAGGCTGGACTGGACATTGGGTTTTCCTAACTCAAGGTCCAGTGCTCTATTCACTGTGCCAGTTAGTTACTAATGTTAAGTATAGGAGATGAGATAGGAATTCAATTCTTCTTCCCAACCAGTTCCAAACCTCTGTCACTGCACTATCTAGCTGCACTTGTAGTCAGAAGACCAACCCAAAGTGAGATCTTAGGTCATTGACTTAATCAATCAGAGCCTCAATTTCCTTATTTATGAACTTAATAAAGCTTGAATTCCTAGTTCACAAAGGTGTTGTGAGGAAAGCATTACTGTCTATAGCTATCAGTAACTATGGTTCTTATTATCACATCTTTTTCTTCTCATATTTCCCAATTGAGTTAAAATAGAAATAGTTCAGATAATAAGTTACTATACAGCTATTATTCCTTATATTTCATGTCATTTGAACTGCTGCACTAGTGGATAAAATGGCTGCTTTAATAGGTGAATAAATGAGGTTGGTGGATCACATGAGCTGGAGTAGGGGTTAGCCCACTGGGTAACTGAACTAAGTCTCTCTCTGTGTCTCTCTGTCTCTGTCTCTGTCTCTCTCTCTCTTTCTCTCATTCTCTCTCTTTCTCTCTCCCTTTCCCTCCTTTCTTCCCTCCCTCCCTTCCTCTGTCTCTCTCTGTGTATCTGTCTGTCTCTTTCTCTCTCTCACTCTGTTTCTCTCTGTCTCTCTGTCTCTCCCCCTCCCTCTCTCTCTCCCCCTCCCTCTATTTCTCTCTTCCTCTCCCTCTCTTTTTCCCTCCCTCCTTCTCTCCCTCTCTTCCTGTCTCTCTCTGTGTATCTCTCTCTGTCTCTGTCTCTGTCTCTGCTTCTCTCTCTCTCTTTCTCTCTCTCTGTCTCTCTCTCTGTCTCTCCCTCTCTCTCTCCCCCTCCCTCTCTCTTTCTCTCTTTTTCTCCCTCCCTTTTCCCTCCCTCTTTTTCTCCCTCAGTCCCTCTGTCTTTCTCTGTGTATCTGTCTGTCTGTCTCTGCCTTCCTTCTCTCCCATACTTCCTCCCTTTTTGTCTGTCCCTGTGTGTCTGTCTGTCTCTTGTTACACACACATGCAAACACATCTATATACACATATGTATTTCTGTATAAATGGTTATATGCACATGTGTTTAAATACATATAACCCAATATAAATATAGCATAATGATATTACCTTACTGATTTTGCAATTGAGAAAACGGAAGTAGATAGCAGTAAAAATGACTTGTTTAGATCATATAAATAAGAAAACTCTGAGGTAGAATTTGAACTCAGGTCTTCTGGACTCCACTTGATTGGAGTCATTTAACCTCTCTCTACTTCAGTTCTTTACCTTTAAGATAGGGAAGTTATAGCCCCTACCACATAAGCTTGTTATAAGTATCAAATGGATAATATAAGTGAAGTACTTTGTAAACCTGAATGTAGTGTATAAATGATATCAATTTTTAAATGGTTGTCTACATGGGAGAAATAATTCTTAAAATACCAAAATCTGTTTGAAAATAGTTGCTTCCACGATCAATTGCTTTAGATCATCCATCAAGGAAAGCTACTAGTTATGTTAGTATAATATTTGATCCTTATGCATATTTCAATGTGCAAAATCTCAGACAATCTATTTTCTCTTTTTTTTACTCAAACCATTTTGCATTCTTGTTTTCTCCTTCATAATTAAAAACCCAAAGTTGAATGTGCATGTACATGTGTGCTTACATGTATACATACACATATACATCATCAGATATCATGATAAGGCTACAAAACAAGTTGATCAAAGTTTTAAGTATTTTTAAAACTGGCTTTTATTTTTCATTGTAATGTCTTTATCAAAGAATGCATTCATTTCCTGTATGCATTATTCCTTTTGAAGAACTCTAGGTCAAGCTCTTCATTTTTACATGAAGATTAATTCATTATCCTTTTCCTCCTGTGATCATACATTTGTTTAGGCCAAAATCACGATGCATTTCCTGTGGTATATCAGAAAGAAGTCTAAACTTGGAAACAGCAAATTTTAGTTCGGTTTCCCAAACAGCCACATTTTTTTTCTTGGTTTTCACCAGTATTTTCATTGCTACAAGCACATGTCCAAGGGCAGAAACCTACTTCTACCAGTGTAGAACAGCAAGTGCACACAACTTTAATGTGAGAGAGTTGCCTGGGGCCCAGAAAATAAAGTGACTTTGCCCAAGGTAATCCGATGTGTATGAGTCAAGGGCAAGAACTAAAATAATCTCTCTAATTGCAAAACTATCTTACTATTATACCATAAACTCTCTCTACAACAAAGAACCATTTAAATTTAGGGGGCCATTTAGCTTCTCAATGTTTTTGTAGATGAATTTTAAAAACTACAAAGTGCTATTTAATCTCTACCTGGTATTATAAGTAGCCTGAGCAGATTGATACTACAGCAGTCATCTTTTAAAATGTGATTCTTCCAGGATCTTAAAATTCAGATTCTTCAAGCAATTTCTAGAATTTATACCTGAATTTAGGCCTAACAATCTGATTTTTTTTCTTAGATTCTCTTGTTTCCTTCAAAACTCTCTTCTAGCACCACCTTCAACTTTAAGGGTTTTTAACTTGACTACATACTCCAAGGAAGGAATCTATGGATATATTTCAGGGGTTACATGAACTTGGAATTTTAATATTTCACTTCATTTTTTAAAACCAATTTCTTTTATATTGCTCATTTAAAACTTTTGTTCTTGTGTTTTGTTCACAAGGCTACCAAAGATGTCCATAATATGAAAAAGGGGAAGAACCCCTTAATATACACAAAGACCCTTATCTGTTAGATCAAGGACTCTTTCATTTTGGTCTGTGAATCTTCAATATCCAGGGCAATACTTAACACCTGTAACTATTTGATAGTCACTCAACAAGACTTTATTAACCACTTTTAGTGTTCCATGTATTGTACTAAGCATTGGCAACAAAGAAAAATAAAGCTCTTACCCTTAAATGTGTACATGACAATAGGGAAATGTCAGTAATTATACACAAATACATAATTTATAGATTTATTGGGAGACTATTTGAGAAGGGGAAGATAAAAGTACCAGGAGAGACCAGTAAAAACTTCCCAGAGCTGGTAAGATAGAGCTGAGTGATGAGGAAAGTCAAAAAACCAAGAGCACAAATTGAGGTGCAATAGTCAGTGAAAAGGCATAGGATAGGTGAAAGAATGTTGTTTTGAAGAAAAAGAAAATAGACCTCGACAGCTGGATGGGATGGAAAAGAAGACAATAAGGGTAGGAAGTAGCTAGGTTATATTTAATTTAAAATATCCAACAATACTTTATTTTTGATCATAGAGAAATTAAGGAAATATTGGAATTAATTAAGGAGTTTGGAGAAAGAACTATACTTAAAAACAGCTCATCTTGACAGCTAGGAAGAGGATAGATTAAAGTGGAGAGAAATCTGAGGCAGGGACATACCAGGTAATGAGGGCTAAAACAGAATTCTGGATGTCTCAGTTAAGGAGGGAGAGGTATAAATGAGACTGCTAGAATTTACATATCACTTTAAGGTTTAAAAAGTGGTTTATAAATATTATCTTATTTTACCCTCAAAATAATCCTGAAAGTTAGGTGCTATTCTACTCTTAATTTTACATTTATGAACATTGAGAAAAATGGTTAGATAACTTGTCAAGAGTCATATAGTTTTTGTGTGTGGGGTAGGATTTGAACCCAGTTCTCCTGACTCCAGGTATAGCACTCTATTTATTGCTCCATAAAAAGATAAAAAAGCAGAAAAACAAAACAAATAAACAACAACCATAATAGCAACGTCAAGCAACCAAAAATATGGCAATGAACTGTATATGTGAGGTGAGAGGGAGAATTTTAACTGAATTTTGAATCTGGATGACTGGGAGAATGGATAATCATGCCCTCAACAGTAGCAGAGAAACTGGAAGGTTTGAAGGATGAATGAGTTAGACTTTTTTTGAAAATGTTAAGTTTGAGATTCATATATTACATTCAGTTTAAGAAACCTCCAGAAGAGAGAACTGATGAATGACTTTGGCTTCTTTGGCTTCTCTCTCTCTGTCTCTCTCTCTCTGTCTCTCTCTGTCTCTCTCTCTCTGTCTCTGTCTCTCTCTCTCTCCCTCTCTCTCTCTGTCTCTGTCTCTGTCTCTCTCTCTCTCTGTCTCTCTCTCTCTCTCTTTCTCTCTCTATCTCTCTCTCTCATCTTTGTTTAGCTGTCTGTCTTTTTCACTATTTCTCTCTCTTTCTCTCTGTCTCTCTGTCTGTCTCTTTCTATCTCTCTCTCTTACATCTCTTTTTTACTCTGTCTGTCTCTCCTTCTCTTTGTGTTTCTCTGTGTGTGTGTCTCTGTCTGTCTCTTTCTCTATGTCTCTATCTGTCTGCCTCTCTGTATTTCTGTCTCTGTCTCTTTGTCTCTATCTTTCTCTGTCTCACTCTCTTTTTGTCTCTGTCTCTCTCTCTGTGTGTCTCTGTCTCTTCTCTGTTTCTCTGTCTCTTCTCTGTTTCTCCTTCTCTGTCTCTGTCTCTGACTCTGTCTCTCTTTCTCCCTTTGCCTGCCTGTCCTGACTCTCTCTGCATATATTTTTGTCTCACTTTCTGTATCTCTCTGTCACTTCTCTGTATATAATTCTGTCTCTCTGTCTCACTCTCTCATACTCACCCACACCCACATTCATATCTAATCCAGAATAAATATGAAATATTGTGCTTAGGCTCAACAAGATAACTAAGCAACTAAGTCCTGCCTAAAATCCCATTATTTTTATCTGAAACCTTTCCTCATTCCTCTTATTTTAATGCCATCCTTTGTTGTTGTTTTTTAAATGTCAATTTATCCTATAAATAGCTTGTTTGCACATAATTGTGTATTGTTTTTCCTGTTAGACTCTTAGTTCCCTTAGAACAGGAATTTGACCTTTCTTGGTATTCCTAAAGTTTTGCACCACATCTGTCACATAATAGTTGCTTAATAAAAGCTAATTTACTGCCTGACAAATATAGGGATCATCTGTCACAAAAACACACACACACGCACACTGTATGTATGTGTGTATATATATATATATGTATACATATATATGTATATATGTATATGTATTTATACATGTGTATACAATGTATATTGTACATATATGTATAATGTATATATACATTATTTATAATTTATCTACCTACCTACTGTATCATCCATATAGAAAATTTGAAAGGACCATTGAATTCATGAGAGATAATAAGGTCATCAAGTGAGCTAAAGCATAAAGAGGAAAAAGAAGGTAGGTCAGAAAAAGGCACTCAAGGATAGCAGCAGTTTTTGAATATGACATGGATGAAAAATCAATAAGGACACTTGATTTATTCTTTTCCCCCAGCATTTCTTATATCTCCCACTTTAGAAGCTGATGTATCAACATACAACCATAAATTTCCACCTGCAATAAAGAGGACCATTACTTTGCACCTGGGCTCAAAGGGGGAGAGTTTGTCCTATAGTCATGTTGAACAATTTAGGTTTCTAAAGTTAATTCCCTAAAGGTTTTCTCTCCTTAGGAAGTAATTGCAAGTCTGTTTAAATGGAGACAGTTAATGTGGGCTTTTGGGGAGATTTGTAGGAATATTGCCAGGATAAGGACAGCATATTGTGACCAGTTTATAAAGATACAGGTTATGCAGAAGTCACACTCCAGGCCTCCCTCAGCTCACAGGAAAGACACAGAAGCCTTAATACTGAGCCTGATTACTGTGAAGTGCAGTCAAGAGCCAACTTGTTTAATGCCACCTGAATACTATTTAGCAAAGGAGTATGTTTAGCACCAGGCAATAAAAGAACTACTGAGTTGGAATTCTAAGCCAGATACCTGACCTTCATTGCTTCCTGTGAGCCTATGAGGATTCTGCTCAATGGGGGTTAAGTCTCAACCATATCATTGCCTATAATACCAGCTGAATCTTTTGGCAGAAGCATATGACAGGCAGTGGCAGGGAGATAGGAATACCATTATGTCAATTGCAAATTGAAATTTGATGCAAAATAGCCCTTCTAGGTATCCTCCCCAGAGAGCCCTTGAAGATTTTTTTCCCTTTCCCATACAATATTTTTCTTTGATAATAATAGCTAGCATTTGCCTATTTATTTAAGGCTTGCAAGCATTTTAAAATGCCATCTTATTTTTGTTTTATAAAATCCCTAAGACCTAAGTGCTATTATTATTTGCATTTTACATTTCAAGAAAGGAGGCAGGAAATGATTGTACAGTCATATCTAGTAAATGTCTCAGACTGAATTTGAAGTATTTTTCTTGACCTGAGGTCCAGGAGTTATGCTCTACTCCACCTAGGTTGAAATTATAGCTCTGACCTTTGGATCTTTATGACTTTTTGTAAGTCATGTAATATTTCTTAACCTCAGTTTCCTCATCACAAAATGAAGGTTATGCTATTTCTATTACCCAAATCTCAGCATTAATGTAAACAAAATACTTTATAAACTGTGAGTTATTATAGAAATGTTGCTTTCATCAGAATTTCTGCCCCAATGTTAATCCTCTCTGTGATTTAGCTCTTCTACTTTTTGTTATTTCTAATTTAGTGGATTTCATGAATATTTGTAGTATATTAGATTTCTTAATATATATTAAAATAAAATGAAATACTTATTAAAGTTAAGGGTTAATGACAAAGAAAATTGTTAATTACCTTTTTGAAGAAGAACAAAAAGATAGAAAATAGTACAATGGATAGTCCAATATACCAAGATTCAGGGATACTCATATTCAGAACTGGCATAAGACACTTTCTTGCTGGTGAAGCTGAGAAAGATAATTAACCTTAGTCTGCCTCACTTTTCTGAGCTGTAAAATGGGGATTGTAATATAATCTACCTACTTAAATTTATGTGATCAAATGACATAAATTTGTAAATAGTAACAAAAAAATTGATGATCACCCCTAGTTAGGTAATTAATTTTTAATTTAAAAATAATAGTGCTAATGTAATAATATCAGAAGAATAATGATGAGGATGATGACATTTATTACCAATATACTAGGCATCATAATATAGTAGAAGGAACTGTGAAATTGGATTCAGACAAGCTAGTTCAGACTCTGCCACTGAATGGTACTAAAAGCACACTGTTACTGTGCTCTTTTTACTCTCTTGATCATCCAGTTGCCATATCTGAAAAATGGAAGTTGGACAAGATGGCCCCCACTATCACATTAGTTCTGACTCTTCCATTAGGTAATCTGTGACATTGTATAAGGCATTTGTTATTTTAATTAAATTTTTTTTTTATCAGCAGGATGATTTCAGAGAAGCCTGGAGAGACTTGCATGGACTGATGCTGAATGAAATGAGCAGAACCAGGAGATCATTATACACAGCAACAACAATACTATATGACGATCAATTCTGATGGACATGGCTCTCTGCAACAATGAAATGTTTCAAACCACTTCCAATTGTTCACTGAAGAAAGCCATATACACCCAGGGAGAGGGGTGTGAAATGTGGACCACAACATAACATTCTCATACTCTTGATTGATGTTTGCTTACATTGTGTTTCCTTTATCTGATATGTCTTTCATGTAGATATGATTTTTCTTGCACAAAAATGATGTGTGGAAATATGTATACATATATTCGATGTGTCAAGGATTTTAACATAATTAACATGTAGTGGATATCCTGACATCTAGGGGAGGGGCGGGGAGTAGGGGGGGGGGGGAAATTTGTAACAGAAAGCTATGTAAGGGTTAATGTTGACAATTACCCACACATATGTTTTGCAAATTAAAAAAAATAAAATTTAAATTAAAAAAATCATTTGTAATTGTTATTGAGAAATTGCTTATTGTGATTAAACACTCTGACATTCACATTTGTAATATAGATAACTAATAGTTGAACAATTGTGATCCATGATAAAATCAAAACAAAATGTACATGGATAGAACACCAGCCCTAAAGTCAGGAGGGCCTGAGTTCAAATGTGACCTTAGACACTTAACACGTCCTAGCTGTTTAACCCTAGGCAAGTCACTTAACCCAATTGTCACAGCAAAAATAAATTAATCAATTTAAAAAACAAAAACAGACACAAAAATATTTAATAGAAATCAAGTGAATTTGGGAGAGAGAACAGGAAATAAAAAGCTTTAATAAGGATGCCAAAGAGAAGAAAGATTAGGCTTTCAACCTATACTCTTTTTTTTTTTCTTTTCTATCTTTCTACATATTGATCTATTTGCCTATCTTGTACCTCAGACATAGGATTTCATGTGTATACTAATTCTTATCACCAGATTATAATTTCAAATTCATTTTGATATAATCTTAGGAAGTTGTCTGGGGGAATTGAGAGATTAATAACCACTCATGATCACGCAGCTAGTATATATATATATATATATATATATATGTGTGTGTGTGTATATATATATGTATGTATATATATATATATGTGTGTGTGTGTATATATATATGTATATATATATATATATATATATATATATATATATATCAGAAACATATCTTGAACCCAGGATCTTCCCACTCAAATGCCAGCCTTTTACTCAGTAGCCATAGTGCCTCTGCATTCAGTGACTATATGGAATTTCACTTCTCTCTCCTTTAGTTTTTCATAGACATCTCTGACAGTGATAGTAGTTTGCATTAATTTAAACTAAGTCTCTTGATAGCAATAACTCTTTGAATTACCCTCTCTTTAAAATATAGCTTGAAGGGCCTCATGTTGATGAAGGGCTCTTGTAATTTTTTATCCTGTGGGCAGTGCAATGCATACAATATACATGATCTCCTGCTTGCTGAGAATGTGCAATATTTCATTCTCATAAGAAATAAAATGTGCCAGAAATAATGAATATAGAGGTTCCAATTTTATTTCCCTTTTTGTGCAGTCCAATTTGCAGACTAAGAATGGAAGTTAAGTGTCTAATGGGCCATTCATACTAAATGATTTTTTACCCTTGAAGGGTCCCCCTCCTCATAACTTGGTTGAAGCATATTGAAGGAAAAATATATATAACATTGTCAATAGCTTTATCATGTTGTATATATGCCAAGTAATATAGGGGTCATCAAATAGCATGAATATCTGAAAAAATTGTCTCTTACCCAACTTAAGTCTTTTGTCAGATCTATACCATCTAAGAACATTTTCTGTCTTATAAGCTTGCCTCTTTATACCCCTAGATTGGAGAGACTATCAAATGTTATTCTTTAGTGTGAATTAATTTTATCAGATTACTCAAACTCTATTATCAAGGTGAAAACATTTGAGGATTTGCAGTTGGAGGGAAGAATCAAAAATATATTTTTAAAATGGAAAAGAATAAAATTTAAATAAACATGTACACTAAAAGTGACCTTTATGTGCATTATTTCATTTAGTGTACACAACCAAAAACATGTAATTATCATTCACATTTTTCAGATTTGAACATTTAAAGTTTGAGAGATCGAATAAGGTGTTGAGTAAAAAAACTAACAAGGAAAGGAGGTGAGAACAAAATGTAAGATTATCCTATTACATCAGTCCTCATCTCTTTACACATGAAAAAGGAAAGGGCATTAAAATAATTTTATTGAATTTTTAAGCACCTAAATTTAAGAATGCATTTCTCTCTTTTCCCCTGCCAAAGGAACAATCCTTTAAGACAAAGAAAAAATTTTGATAAAATTAAATAAATCAATGAAGATATTAATGGATTCTGGTCATACAATTAATATTGGAACTTGTAGTCCTAAATTCTAAAAGGAAGTTGGAGAGTTCTATTTTCCCATCTGTAATTGAAGGGCAAGTTTCATCATTTCAATTACTGATATTTAGTTTTGTTTGTTTATTTCCCATTTGTATTTTTGTAATCATTTTGTATGTTTATTATTTCTTCAGCTTACTTTTTGGTGACTTTCTTCCTAAGTCTTCCAATGGTTTTCAGAATTCTTTAGTCTTTTTTATTGTATATTAATATTCCACTGCAATAATTTATCACAATTTATATAGTCATTTGCTAATTGGTACATAACATCTTTATTTCTAGATATTTATTTCTATAAATCTGTGTACATATGAATGTGCTTTTCTGCACATGTGAATGTGTTTATATGCATAAATCTGAGGTAAGCTGCTGGACTACTGAATCGCTTACTATAATGAAAGGCTTTGAACAGATACAAAACTATATTAGGACAGTGTGCAGCAAACTGTAGGTAAAGAATCCAGAAACAGATCTAAAAGAACTTCAGTCAAATATATGCTTTGGTTAATTTAAATGTTACTTTTATTGGCTTTAGGAAAGTAGTGCCTTGTAATTATCATAACATAAGTCAAATCAGTACATACTCCAAAACATTTATTAATTAAGCATCAATTTTTCAGGCACTGTGCTAAGTTCTGGGGAAAGGAAAGATAGGAAGGAAGGAGAGGAGAGAAGAGGAGAAAAATGGAGAAAGGAAAGGAAAGGAGGAATGAAAAACAGAGGATAGGGGAGGAGAGGAGAATTCTTTATTAAGGACTTTGAATATAAAATCAAAGATTTTATATTTGATCCTGTAAGAGACAGAGAACCATTATAGTTTATTAAATAACATTGGAATAGAAGTAAATGTGATATGGCCATATCTTAGCTTTAGAAACATTAAATTAACAACTAAGATGAGGATATACTTAAAAGGGAAAAGACAATGATGAAAATTATCCAGCTAGATTATCTAAAGATGAGATGAAGAGGGCCATGACTATGATGTCGGCAGTGTAAAAGGAGAGAAGGCATATATGAGAAATTCTGCAGAGATAAAAATTACACACAATGTGACAATCAAATGAATTTTCCGGAAGAGAATAGAAAATTTGGGGAAAAATTAGTTGGCATAGGTTATGAATCTATTTTATGGCAATTCATATATCACGTTACTATTAATATATGTATATTATGTATCACATTATTGCTTCACAATAGAATATGTAACATAATGTAATGTCATAACAATATATTTACACAAATATGCATGTATGGAAAAATACTTGTGTATATGTACATAAATGTATATATACATATATAAATATATTATACAATGCTACATTATAATGCAAAACAATAAAATACAGTATAAAAATACAAATATAAAAAATACAGTATTAAAATACAGTATAAAAATATTATACAATGCTACATTATAATGCAAAACAATAAAATACAGTACAATATAAAAATTGATAAAGTTGGTAGATAGGTCAATTATTTGACTTAAATAAAGTCTTCCAGACACATCTTGTGACTTCTTTTCAGCTGTACTCAATGCTAAAATTTTAACTGTCTGTAGAAAACTCACATAATCTCTGGGCTTTCTGAAGATTTCTGTGTTTTTTAGGAACTGATGAAGAGACAAATCAAATAACAATTACAATCATAAATTTCAATGGAATAAAATCATAAAATAAAGGTAGAAAAACTAGATTAAAAAGAAAAAAAGAAATATTTTGCTATTCACAAATAAACCAAAATTACCTTAAAATTGCACTTTTTGAGATAATTTTTATCTCAAATTCCAATATTTCTGGACTAGAGGTTTCATCAGTAAGATAAAGGGTAAGGAAGGGATGCTGATTATCTCCAATATTACTTCTTAGAGTACTAGAAATGTTAGTTATACCACTAACATAAAAAGATAGGTGATAATAATAATAAGAAGACTAGATCTATCTTGTTTTTTCAGATAAGTCAGTAATTTACTTTGAGAATAAAAGATTTCACAAAAAAAATGAAATGATTATTGGTCTCAATAAGTAGCCAATATGAAACAAACCCAAATACAATTAAGATTATTTTATAGATTATTAAATATAATCCAGGAAAAAAAATATAACATATTTAAAATATCTGCAAAATGCATACATATCTGGAACTTACCTGGAGAGACATTTTTAAGACTAAATAAGTAGAATCAAAAATAACTTCACAAAAATATGTAAAATATTTACATATATTTATTCTTGGTTGTAATATTTGAATACAATATAAGCTGTAATACTATACAATTTAACTTAGAAATTTAATATTATACCAAAGTACTGAGGGATCACTATATAGAACTAAACAAAATAATATAAATCATCTTGAGGAATAAAAGATAAAAAATATCTTGAACAATGAAAAAGAAAGTAGGAATTAAGTGAGGATATTACTTTATATAATAGTAATCCTCAGAAGTATTAGATATAGGTTTAAAGATATAGGACAACATATTAATACAATAAGTTGCCTAAACAAACCCAAAATCATTTTAGGCTAGCATTTCTGTGTTTAAAAACAACAACAACACAAAGCCATAGCATGCAAATTAAAGATAAAAACCAGATAAAATATGAAGAATACTTTGCAAATAAAATCCAAGTATTTTTTTTAATGCCATTAATTCAAAATTATCATCATTTGGATTATATGCATGGAGTCTTATCTTTTATTCCCAGGAGGGCCCAAAATCTTTGTGTGTATACTTGAGCAAATCATTCAACTTTAGTTTCCTGTTGTGTACAATAAAGATAATTTATAATTCTTAAAAACTTCCGATGATTTTGCTGGTGTGGATATGGCTGTCATCATTCAAGAGTTACTGTAGAAAATATATTCACTATTCTCTAACCAACACAGTGAAGGATTATCCAAACTTACTAAGTTGTTCAATAGATAATCATGCAGTTATCAATTCCATGCATGAAGATTTGAGGAGGCAAAGTGGTACAGTTAGAAAGAGCACTTCCCTGGGTGACTGTAAAATATTTAAACAAAAAAATAAAATGCAATAAATCATAGATAATATTGCATTTTAAACTGTTAGTAGGAAACCCACAGAAATCATTTGGTATGATTTGATGAAGGTTTACATGACTATTTTCTATTACCTGTGAAATCCCTTCTGGTTCTAGGTCTATTATGCATGCACTTTAGTAACATTTGCTAGAGCTTATATTCAATACGTGTTGCCTTTGAAAATGTCAATACTTTCATATAATAATGAAATATCAGAGAAGGAAATTGGTACATGATCATGCTTTCTTCCTTACTTGAAGGAAAATAATTATGACTAATTTATTTTTTTCTCACCCTCAGCTTACTGCATTGCATTGAGTCAGTATTTCAGAAATGCATGAGACAGAGGGGGGTGGAGCCAAGATGGCTGAGTGAAAACATGACTCTCTGTGTCCTCCTCAGATCTTCTCTCAAATCAACAATAAAATAAGTCTCTGAACTGATCTTCAAGTCAACGAATTTAGAAATACTTGGACACTGCTTGCAAATATCTCTGAAGAACTTCATATCTGGTTTGTTTAACTCAGGGAGAGGAGTAACAGTTTACTTGGTGGAACCCGGAAGTGAGTATGGGACTCAGCTCAGCTTAGCAGAAACTCCAAACTCCAAACTCCAAACACCTGGAGTATATCTGAGGCACTTGGGATACTCTGCCCTGATTGGAGGAAGGTGTTCTGGCAGATTTGCCTTTTTTAAGGAGTAATTCAGGGGGGCAGAGCCAAGATGGCAGAGTGAAAAGGTGACTCTCTGCGTCCTCCTCCGAACTTCTCTCAAATCAACAATAAAATAAGCCTCTGAACTGATCTTCAAGTCAACGAATCAGGAAATATTTGGATACTGCTTGCAGATATCTCTGAAAAACTTCACATCAGGTTTGTCTAGCTCAGACAGAGGGATAAACAAAGGACTCTGGTGTCAGAGAACTCTGGTGGAGGCCGGAAGTGAGGGTGGGACTCAGCTCAGCTCAGACTGGCAAAAAACTCCAAACTCCAAATTCCAAACACCTGGAGCTTATCTGAGGCACTCGGGAAACTCTGCCCTGATTGGAGGAAGGTGTTCTGGCAAACTTGCCTTGTTTAAGGAGTAATTCGGACTTATTCCTAGCCCCCACCGGCCAAGCACCTTAAATTAATGCGCCGAAGCCCCTCAGGACAAAATCTTCAGCCGGCTGTTTCAGCCACCGTTTTTTTTTTCCCCTACCTTAAAGAGATATTCACGCTGTCTTAAAAAAAAAAATGAAGAGGCAAAAGAGAGCTCTCAACATAGACAGCTTTTAGAAAGAGAAAGAGAAAGAGAAGACCCCAGATCCAGAGGTTCCTTTAGACATAACTCCAGAGGAAATCAGCAAGGACCATCACTGGTCCCCGTTTCAAAAGGCCTTTCTGGAAGATTGCTTAAAGAACCTAATAAAAGAGCTGGAGGATAAATGGGAAAATAAATGGAAATTAGTGCAAGAAGGATACAATATCTTGCAAGAAGGATATGATGCCCTGCAAAAGAGATATGAAAAAGACACCAATCTATTGAAAAATAAAATTAGTGAAGTGGAAAAAGAGTGCAATGAACAAAAATTCAATTGGCCAGTTACAAATGGAGCTTAAAAAGGTAACTGAACAAAACAACATTTTAAAAATAAGAATTCAACAAATGCAAGTGAATGACTCAATAAGACTTCAAGAATCAGCCAAACAAAAACAAAAAAAAAAGAAAAATTATAAGAAAATATTAAATATCTCTTAGGAAAAACAACTGACTTGGAAAATAGATCTAGGAGAGACACTGGAAGCCATGATGAAAAAAAAGAATCTAAACACTATCTTCCAGGAAATCCTGAAAGAAAACTGCCCTGAGATTGTAGAATCAAAGGGCAAAATCACCATTGAAAGAATTCACCGATCACCTCCTGAAAGAGACCCCAAAATTAAAACCCCAAGGAATATTGTGGCTAAATTTCAGGACTATAGCACCAAGGAAAAGATTCTGCTAGCAGCTAGAAAGAAACAATTCAAATACCGAGGATCAATAATTAGAATCACACAGGATCTGTCAGCCTCCACATTGAAGGATCGAAGGGCCTGAAACCAAATATTCCCAAGGGCAAAGGAACTTGGATTACAGCCAAGAATATCCTATCCAGCTAGAATGAGCATTATCCTCCGGGGAAGAAGATGGTCATTCAATGATATAGGTAAATTTCACCTATTTCTAATGAAAAGACCAGATCTGAACAAAAAATTCGACATCCAAACACATAACTTAAGAGATGCATAAAAAGGTAAAAAGGAAAGTACTCTTGAGAACTTTATTTCTACTAGGGGGATGCTTAAAGTTTAAGGGTATAATTAAGTAGATATTACTTTGATAATATGAAAAGGAGAACTAGAGGGGAAAAGGTTGTCATACTGGGGAAAAGTGGTAAAAATAAGATCTAAAAAAAAAGGAGGTAGAAACATGGTAAAATCTCTTGAAGAGGCAAAGAAAACCTAATATAATTGAGAGAAAAAGGGGAGGGAGTTGAGCATTGTGTAAATATTACTCTCAACAGGTTGGGCTATAAAAGTGTATATCAGACACTTGATTTCACATAGAAACTTGTCTGTTGCTAGAGGGAAGTGGGAGGGAAAGGAGGAAAAGAAAGGGATAAACTAATAGAACGGAAAATAGAAGAATCAGGGGAAAGGAGTAAAAACAGGGGGAAGGGATCTAAAGGGGGAGTATTGTTTGGAGGAAAGGGTCATCAAAAGCAAAGTACTGAGGAGGGGGGAAGGGAGAAAGGGGAAAGGAAAGGGGAAAACATAACTTGGGTAAATAAGATGGCAAGAAATAAAGAATTAGTTATTCCATCTGAGAATGTGAATGGGATGAACTCTCCCATAAAGCAGAAGTGGATATCAGACTGGATTAAAAACCAGAATCCCAGAATATGTTGTCTACAAGAAACACATCTAAAATATACTGACACATATAGGATGAAGGTAAAAGGCTGGAGCAGGACCTATTATGCTTCAGGTGAACAAAAAAAAGCAGGGGTAGCAGTCCTTATCTCAGATGAAGTAAAAGCCAAGATAGATCTAATCAAAAGAGATAAGGAAGGAAACTATATTTTATTAAAGGGTACCATAGATAATGTAGCAATATCTATACTAAATATATATGCACCAAGTGCAATAGCACACAAATTCCTAGGGGAGAAATTAAGAGAGCTGCAAGAAGAAATAGACAGCCAAACGATACTAGTGGGGGATCTCAACCTTGCTCTCTCAGAATTAGATAAATCAAAGTGCAAAATAAACAAGAAAGAAACTAGGGACATAAACCAATTGTTGGAAAAGTTAGGTATGATAGATCTATGGAGAAAGTTGAATGGAGACAGTAGGGAGTTTAAATTTTTCTCAGCAGTCCATAGAACCTATACAAAAATTGACCATGTGTTAGGGCATAAAAACCTCAAAATCAAATGCAGAAAGGCAGAAATAGTAAATACATCCTTTTCAGATCATGATGAAATAAAAATCACATGCAGTATAAGGCCAGGAGAAAATAAACCAAAAGTTAATTGGAAATTAAATAATCTAATCATGAAGAATGAATGAGTGAAAGAGCAAATCATAGACACAATCAATAATTTCATCCAAGAGAATGACAATAAGGAGACAACATACCAAAATTTGTGGGATACAGCCAAAGCGGTTATAAGGTGCAAATTTATATCTCTAGATGCTTACTTGCATAAAATAGAGAAAGAAAAGATCAATGAATTGGGCTTATTATTTAAAAAAAAACTAGAAAAAGAACAAATTAAAAACCCTCAATTAAATACCAAATTGGAAATTCTAAAAGTAAAAGGAGAAATTAATAAAATTAAAAATAAGAAAACTATTGAGTTAATAAATAAAACTAAGAGTTGGTTCTATGAAAAAACCAACAAAATAGATAAGCCTTCAGTTAATTTGAAAAGAAAAAGGAGAGAGGAAAATCAAATTGTTAGTCTCAAGAATGATAAGGGAGAACTTTCATCCAATGAAGAGGAAATTAGAGCAATAATTAGGAGTTACTTTGCCCAACTTTATGCCAGTAAGTTTGATAATCTAAATGAAATGGAGGAATATCTACAAAAATATAGATTGCCCGGGTTAATAGAAGAGGATATAAATTATTTAAATAGCCCCATATCAGAAAAAGAAATAGAACAAGCTATTAACCAACTCCCTAAGAAAAAATCTCCAGGGCCAGATGGATTTACATGTGAACTCTACCAAATGTTCAAAGAACAATTAATTCCAATACTACACAAACTATTTGAGAATATAGGGACAGAACGTATACTGCCAGTATCCTTCTATGAGACCAATATGGTGCTGATACCTAAACCAGGTAGGGTGAAAACAGAGAAAAAAAACTATAGACCAATTTCCCTAATGAATATTGATGCAAAAATTTTAAATAGATATTAGCAATGAGATTACAGAAAGTCATCCCCAGGATAATACACGATGACCAAGTAGGATTTATACCAGAGATGCAGGGCTGGTTCAATATTAGGTAAACTATCAGCATAATTAATTATATTAATAATCAAACTAACAAAAAACATATGATTATCTCAATAGATGCAGAAAAAGCCTTTGATAAAATCCAACACCCTTTCCTATTAAAAACACTAGAGAGTATAGGAATAAATGGGCTTTTCCTTAAAATCATCAGTAGCATCTATTTTAAACCATCAGCAAGCATCATATGTAATGAAGATAAACTAAAACCATTCCCAATAAGATCAGGAGTGAAACAAGGCTGCCCACTGTCACCATTACTATTCAATATTGTATTAGAAATGTTAGCTTTAGCAATAAGAGAAGAAAAAGAGATAAAAGGAATCAGAGTAGGTAATGAAGAAACCAAATTATCACTCTTTGCAGATGACATGATGGTATACTTAGAGAACCGTAGACATTCAACTAAAAAACGACTAGAAACAATTCACAACTTTAGCAAAGTGGCAGGATTCAAAATTAATCCACAGAAATCATCAGGATTTTTATATATTACCAACAAAGTTCAGCAGCAAGAAATGCAAAAAGAAATTCCATTCCAAATAGCAGATGATAGGATAAAATATTTGGGAATCTATCTGCCAAGGAAGTCAGAAACTATACGAACTAAATTACAAAACACTTTCCACACAAATAAAACCAGACCTAATCAATTGGAAAAATATTAAGTGCTCATTGGTGGCAAAGTTCATTTGGAAGAACAAAAGGTCAAGGATCTCAAGGGGATTAATGAAAAAAAAGGCAGATGAAGGTGGCCTTGCTGTACCAGATCTAAAACTATATTATAAAGCAGCGGTCATCAAAACTGTTTGGTACTGGCTAAGAAATAGAGCAGTCGATCAGTGGCACAGGATAGGATATCAGGAAAATCTAGGCAATAACCTTAACAATCTAGTATTCAATAAACCCAAAGACCCCAGCTTTTGGGATAAATACTCACTATTCGGCAAAAATGGCTGGGAAAATTGGAAACTAGTGTGGAAAAAATTAGGGCTTGACCCATACCTAACACCATATACCAAGATAAGATCTAAATGGGTTCATGATCTAGATATAAAGAGGGACTTTGTAAGCAAGTTAGAGGAACGTAATATATTTTATCTCTCAGACCTGTGGAGGTGGAACAAATTCATGTCCAAAGAAGACCTGGAACTCCTAATTGAACACCAGATGGATAATTTTGATTATCTTAAGTTAAAAGTTTCTGTACAAACAAAACAAATGCAGACAAGATTAGGAGGGAAGCATCAAATTGGGAAATCATCTTTACATTTAATGGTTCTGATAAAGGCCTCATTTCTAAAATATATAGAGAATTGTCTCATATATATAAGAATCCAAGCCACTCTTCAATAGATAAGTGGTCAAGGGATATGAACAGACAATTTTGAGATGATGAAATTAAAACCATCTCTAGTCATATGAAAAGTTGCTCCAAATCACTATTGATCAGAGAAATGCAAATTAAGACAACTCTGAGGTACCACTACACACCTGTCAGATTGGCTAAAATGACAGGAAAAGATAACGATGAATTTTGGAGGGGATGTTGGAAAACTGGGACCCTAATACATTGTTGGTGGAACTGTGAACGGATCCAACCATTCTGGAGAGGTATTTGGAGCTATGCTCAAAAAGTTATCAATCTGTGCATACCCTTTGACCCAGCAGTTTTTCTACTGCAACTATATCCCAAAGAGTTCTTAAAGGATTGTGGGCAGGTGGTTTGGAGGGTCTGGCTTTAGAGGGGGATGGATTGTGAACCACTGAACCCCGGATGAGCATCGGAACTAGCTGCCATTACACAGCACCTTAAAGCAATCAATCAAACAACAGGACTGATCAGCACCAGAAATAATTCAATCATCAGAGCTGCCCAGTACCTGAAATAATTCAATCAGCAGAACTGCCCCAGGGTGAACTAAAGCACAACTGCCCAGCACCTGACATAATTCAATCAGCAGAACTGCCCAGTTCTTGAAATAACTCAATCAGCAGAACTGCCCCAGAGCAAATTAAAGCAGCTGTCCCGCTTTTGCCCTAAACAGACCTCACACCTTTAAAAAAAATGAATAAAAAACCAAAAAGAGCTCTCACCATAGACAACTTTTATGGAAAGAGGAAAAACAGACCTCAAATCCTGAGGCCCCTAAAGGTAAAGCAACTCCAGAAAAAGCCCCAAAGAGAGACATAAATTGGTCTCCATGTCACAAGGCTTTCTTTGAAGATTGCATAAAAAATCTTAAAAGAGAGTTAGAAGAAACATGGGGAAACGAAATGAGATCACTGCAAAATAAAATAGAAAAAATGGAAAAAGAATGCAATGAACAAAAAATCTAATTGGTCAATTGCAAAAGGAACTAAAAACAGTAACTGAAGAAAAT